>KZ651992.1:494601-506603 GCA_001010745.2 Gerris buenoi | reverse complement strand
CTAATATTTTTTTTTTTTTTAAATCAAGCTCTTAATTAAATATTCTCTCGTTTTAAGGTTTTATTTTTATTTTAATTTACTGTGTTACTTCAATATATTAATCAAATTTAATAATTAGAATAGTTTTTAATATTCGAATAATTTTGATAGGGGTTATTTCTATTACAGAATATGATTTTATTCTAAAAAATTGTCATAGTTTAGCTTTAAAAAATTTATTGTGAATATAAAAAAATGTAATACAAATAATTTTAAAAAGTAAAACTTAAATATTATTATATTATTTATAAAATTATACATATGAAACGCGATAGTGGAAGAAAATTTAGTTTTAAAAATAATATAACCTGATCAAATTCTTCACTCTCTTTCTTCATCTTCTATACTATAGTTATAACCATACAGGAAGGTAATCTATCCAACTAGATTTTCCAAGTTCGTGGCGACACTTTTTTTTTGTTTTGTTCTCCATCCCATTGAAGCGAGCGTAAAAAATAAATGTTAGATATTTAAGAAAATTGTTAATTGACACTTCTTTAGATTCTTACTCTACTTATAAAGAAAACAAAGGGGAGTAACAATCTAAAGAAGGTGTATGGAATGTTCTTCTTTAGACTGCTTCTCCTCTTAGAAAACCAGATCGATCGTCTACTTGCAAACCCTACTAAGTCCGATTTTTACCGAAAATGAGTTTTTGGTATCATTTTGTTCAGAATGACGAGGCGCATCTTTGTGTAAAATCTGGTAAGTCTGTGATGACCCTAGCACGACCTAGAGGCAGTTGAAATAACTAATAAGTCTTTAGGTTGAAATGAGGGATGTAAAGCCTACTACGTCTCAGCTTATTAGGATTTGCACACTGAGCTCTAGGTATTCAATCACACATAGCAGTTTTTGCTCATTCACTGGAGACATACAAGGGTTTGCTCAGTTAAAATGTAAGACTTAAACGGTTTTATGCATTATACCAGGCTATTTGATTAAAATATTTAACGATTTTAACTTTACTAAGAATAAGAATCTACAGTTAATAAGCGAAAAATTTTCTTCCGTATCTTCGAAAAGAAGTTTGAAAATGATAATAATTGTAAAATTAAAATATTATTTTCATATTCTGCACAGAATGTCTCCCATGTTTTCACCTTATGGAATGTAATGGTAATACAAAATGAAGAAAAAACATAGTGGCTAAAATGAATATTTATAGATTTCTATCATAAGTTATAATTATTATTTATTACTTATATTGCAAACGGATAGTAGATCCAGTGGGTAAAAACTAATTTATATTAAGTGGATATTGTTATTTTTATTTTTTTTTTCTTCTTCTTCTTTTAATAATTATACATTTTGTGCAGATTATTTTAAGCTAATGATAACGTCATATTAAATTTATATCATATACATAGACGATGTCAAATTGCTATATATGTATTTCCAAATAATATTAATTATATAGACGAGAGTGTCGTAACAGTTTACATACTTCGTATAGTTCAAAGGACCAACAAGTAGAAGAAACTATATTAATGATTTACATTTTTAACGTTAATCATTTTTATTATTTCTTTTATTCAGTGTGTAATTGATTTTTTCTGTTGCAAACTTAAACCAGAAACATGGAACATGTTTATCTTTTTGTTTCCGAGCTTACCGAAGGTAACGGAAGCCTTGTGTTCACTTTGACAACGAAAAAATGTTATGTCTCCGATTTTTAAAATTCCAAGACAGAAATCCGTTTCAGACATCAGGGAACATTTTTGGTCTCGTGTCTGTCTGTCGGTCTGTGTGTCAGTGAATTCTGAAACGTGTGACAATAACTTAAGTTAATGTCGACCGATTTTGATGTCCATTTTACTAATGCCTAGAACAAGTTCGTTGGACAACGTTATCCTTCCAAGTGTTCACGCGCAACGCTCGCATAAACGTGTTCTTCAAATTTAAAATCAGAATTTAGGTCGGGGAAAAAATCAAATTTCATCTATTGAAAGAAACAAAAATTTTTTAAAAACCAACAGCGACACCGCACCGCTATGAAGTGTTAAAGTAGATCGCTGAATCAATTAATATTTGTCACACAATAAATAACAATATAGTACATGAAATGATGCGAGGAAGCTATGTGCCACACTAATTGGCTGTAAATTTTTTGTATTATTATTTGTTCTAACTTTTTTATATATCTTAATTTTAAAATAAAAATAAAAAAATTATTTGGTATTATTGCACACATATATGCGTATCCTATATCACAAGTATTTTACAAAACTTTTTATACGTATTTCATTTGTATTGAAGATATTACTTTATTTTATTTTTTCAAAATAATTCTTAGAACAAACTTTTTTAAAAAACACTTATTTTTGTTTGTGTCTCATCTATTTCCTGAGAACAAAACCTAACAAGTCCACAGTTTTTCCTGTATTAATACTACTAAGTCCAATATATTATTTTTCCGTGGTAGGCTGTGAAATAGTAACTTTAGAGCCTAGAAAACAAAGCTAAATTCAATTTTTTCGTTATGTTGACTTAAAAAATCTTTTCATTACTCCTGGGAGTAAAGAAAAAACTTTTTACGTCCTAGGACGCAAAAATTTTTTATTGTACTATAAGAACTTGCCAAAACTTCCGTAGGAGCGCTGATTTCTTACTAATGTGACTCTTAGTACGATTGAATTCCGCTAGATGTCAATGCGTTTTATTTATCTTTTCTTATAGTGTAACCTCTTTTTAAGGTTTCTTTTTTTTAATCTTAAGTTTAAACTAATATTTGTTATTATTATATTGATTATTGATTAATATTTAATGTTTNAACTTTAGAGCCTAAAAAACAAAGCTAAAATCAATTTTTTCATTACGTGGACTTAAAAAATATTTTCTTTACTCCTGGAAGTATAGAAAAAAATTTTTACGTCCTAGGACGAAAATTTTTTTTATTGTACTATAAGAACTTATCAAAACTTCCGTAGGAGCGCTGTTTTCTTACTGAAATGGCCTTTGTACGATTGAATTCCGCTAGATGTCAATGCGTTTTATTTATCTTCTTTTCTTAAAGTGTAACCTCATTTTAAGGTTTCCTTTTTTTAATCTTAAGTTTAAACTAATATTTGTTATTATTATATTGATTATTGATTAATATTTATTGTTTTTTCATTGTCTGCTACCTTGGAAAAAATAGCATATGCTACACGACTGTGAAGTGTTTTTTCTTTACCTTGGCAATATTTCCTGTCTCGCTTCGCTCGACAGTAAATGTAATTGCCGCGGTAAAGAAAATACTCACTTCACAGCCTAGTAACATAATATACTATTTTAAAAACTGTTAAATGACGAGACCTTATTTTGATGATAAACCGACTCCAAAACGTATTTTAGAATGTATAAAAAGAAAATTAATATATTTTGCCTGATAAGTGTCACTAAAAACTGTTTTTTGTCTCTCCTGTAAAATTTCCATTTCCAGCCATAGAAGGGTTTGCAAGTAGACGATCGAGAGTAACATTCCTTTGTCCTAAAGTACATTGGACGAAATATCACTTTTTATTAATAGTTATTTATGTACAAAAAACACATAGGGGAGTAACAATTTAAAGAAATACCGGTTAATTATGATGTTTTGATAGTTAAAGAGAATGATTGTAATAGAGAGTTGTGTAGTGCGGGAAAAGGATGCCTTTATATATTCTGTTTCCTTAACTTACATGTTCCGACCATCTAAATTTCAACTGTTATAAAATGTATCACTTCACTACTTAATAACTCCTGCTTATATCAAGTTGACATTTTAGATGCCTGTTTCAATTGTATTTTAGAAGATGTATAATATGAATTCTTATTAAAATCGTTAGGATAAACCGTAAGATATCGTTATAAACGTTGTTTTCTCTATATTAACGTTTTACTATAATATTTATTTGGAAAAAAATGTTCTTCTCATCGAATAGGTGATGATAGAATCATTTTACGTCCTGAAATTGCCATTTTATATTTGAAGCTCACGTTTACGCGAACTCATAGACGGATAACTCTGTCTTTCTAACTTAGCCTAAGCATTAGTAAAAGGAACATGCATACAAAATTTCAAATTAATCGTTCAACTTTGTCTCAAGTTATCGTTGGACACGTTAACTGTTACTGACAGAGAGACAGACAGACAGACAGGCTTGATATTTTGCTAAATGTAAGAAGCTATCTTAGGCTCTCTTCAATTAGACATTTTATTTTATTTTAAAATTTATTTTTTTTTTAATCCTCTGCAATATAATAAACTTAATCAATATAGTAATTCTTACATTCTGTAAAATAAGTGCAGTCTAACAATTATAATATATACATACATATATAAATATAGATTCAGAAATCAATATAACAATGGCTCAACATTGGTCAACACACGCATTGCACTCCATCGCAGTAAAACAAGGGCTAACCATGGCCATGGCCAACCGTGGCTTTATATTGTAGGCACCTGGATGGTACGTGATTAGACAAGACAGTAGCATACAGACAATGCTAGACAAAGACAATAGCACCTCCATATGAAGGATACAAATTATCTATCTCGTTGATAACCAAATTTTATGGTGATTGATTTAATAGTTTCACATGTCTGTAAACACGATGTTTTCCTTATGTTCTAATATAGGTTAAAAACATTTTTTATTTATTTATAATCAATGACTCAATGAGTTCATGTAGAAAAAAGATTAAACATAACATTAAAGGTTAATTTTAAAACTTAGCCCTTTGCCAAAACACTCTTTCATGTCTTTGACAAAGTTTGACCTTTGATCAAAATACTTAAATATCAAATGAAGTTATAAAATATTGATTATTTCGCGATTTATTGGGGACATTGGCGATAGCCTCTCTATCCACTATAACCACCTTTAACCCTCTCTATCCTCTTTAACTACCTTTAAACCTCTCCATCCACTCTAGCAACCTCTAACCCTCTCTATCTACTCTATCCACATTAACTTCCTCTCAACCTCTTTATCCACTCTATCCACCTTTAACCCTCTCTATTCACTCTAACTACCTCTAACCCACTCTATCCACTCTAACTACCTCTAACCCTCTCTATCCACTCTAACCACCTTTAACCCTCTCTATCCACTCTATCCACCTTTAACCCTCTCTATCTACTCGAACTCTCTCTATCTACTCTAACCACCTTTAAACCTCTCTATCCACTCGAACCCTCTCTATCCACTCTAACCACCTTTAACCCTCTCTATCCACTCTAACCCTCTCTATCTACTCTAACCACCTTTAACCCTCTCTATCCACTCGAACCCTCTCTATCTACTCTAACCACCTTTAACCCTCTCTATCCACTCGAACCCTCTCTATCCACTCTAACCACCTTTAACCCTCTCTATCCACTCTAACCCTCTCTATCTACTCTAACCACCTTTAACCCTCTCTATCCACTCTAACCCTCTCTATCCACTCTAACCACCTTTAACCCTCTCTATCCACTCGAACCCTCTCTATCTACTCTAACCACCTTTAACCCTCTCTATCCATGCTTACCACATCTAACATTCTCTATCCACTCTAACTGCCTCTGACCTACTTTATCCACTCCAACCAATGTATCTTTATCTCCAACCCTCTACAAAATCTATTTCTACCTTTTACCCTCTCTTTCCAAGCTTACCACATCAAATATTCTCTATCCACTGTAACTAAATCTATCTCTCTACAATCAACTTAAACTACATTGAACCTAATTAATTTTGGCATTTTAAGTCTTGGTTGCTATTTTAATTAAATTGAACCAATAAAACTTAATTTAATTGATCTCTCTATCCACTCTATCCACCTTTAACCCTCTCTATCCACTCGAACCCTCTCTATCCACTCTAACCACCTTTAACCCTCTCTATCCACTCGAACCCTCTCTATCCACTCTAACCGATGCCTTTATATATTCTGTTTCCTTAACTTACATGTTCCGACCATCTAAATTTCAACTGTTATAAAATGTATCACTTCACTACTTAATAACTCCTGCTTATATCAAGTTGACATTTTAGATGCCTGTTTCAATTGTATTTTAGAAGATGTATAATATGAATTCTTATTAAAATCGTTAGGATAAACCGTAAGATATCGTTATAAACGTTGTTTTCTCTATATTAACGTTTTACTATAATATTTATTTGGAAAAAAATGTTCTTCTCATCGAATAGGTGATGATAGAATCATTTTACGTCCTGAAATTGCCATTTTATATTTGAAGCTCACGTTTACGCGAACTCATAGACGGATAACTCTGTCTTTCTAACTTAGCCTAAGCATTAGTAAAAGGAACATGCATACAAAATTTCAAATTAATCGTTCAACTTTGTCTCAAGTTATCGTTGGACACGTTAACTGTTACTGACAGAGAGACAGACAGACAGACAGGCTTGATATTTTGCTAAATGTAAGAAGCTATCTTAGGCTCTCTTCAATTAGACATTTTATTTTATTTTAAAATTTATTTTTTTTTTAATCCTCTGCAATATAATAAACTTAATCAATATAGTAATTCTTACATTCTGTAAAATAAGTGCAGTCTAACAATTATAATATATACATACATATATAAATATAGATTCAGAAATCAATATAACAATGGCTCAACATTGGTCAACACACGCATTGCACTCCATCGCAGTAAAACAAGGGCTAACCATGGCCATGGCCAACCGTGGCTTTATATTGTANATTTATAAAGATAAAAAAAAAAAATAAATAAATAATAATATATTGGGTTATTGGGGGATATTTGGTGTTTGAAGAGTGAGAGAGTTGTGTGGCAACCTGGGGATCTTGGAAGGAGCTTATTGGGTCGGGCCGAGTCCCTACGTGCGATGAATACCATCCCGAGCTTCCACTGTAATAGATCAGTGAAGGGGGTATCCTGGGAACCAATCTATACAGTTGCCGCAAGAACCCTCTTTTATTTAGAGGGCCCTGGGAGGAGAGCCTTCCCTAGCCTTGCTCCGGTAATTGATCAAATCACATCAGACACTGGGAGGGGTTCGGACGGCAGCTCCCTCTGACGGCACAACCTTGAAACGTATCAGTGATATCTAGCACGCTAGCTCATCCTCACATCCTCCTAACTCGACCCGCATTCCAACCTTACCGCGTTATTACCACCACCACCCCCACCCACACCTTACATTCTTACCTTACGCATGTATTCAATAACCATGACTATTGTAAACGTAATACTAAATTACTAAATTACTAAATTAATATAGTTTTAAATTTACATTTAAACAAACTAATAAACATAGTTTTTTTAGTTTCAAAAATATCTAATAAAATCTGGCCCAAAGGACCAAAATTTCAAAAAATTAAATAAATCCGGCCCAAAGGACCAAAACCAAAATTAACTGCGACCTGAAGGACCAAAGAAATACCCGAGAGAACCAAACAAATTGCAAATATGCCTCTGATTTAAATATTGAGTTTAAAGTGTTAGATTGATATTTATTGTAATATTATAATATACATTGAAAGCTGAGATATAATTGGTTATTAAAATATGGTTTTGTTATATTTCTTAATAATAATACAGATATTTATTTAAATATTAATAATTTTAAATTATAAAAAGGATTTGTAATCTATGTAGAAAAAATTCAAATACCACTCATTAACTTTTTCACTGAGTCACTGAGTCACTATATCTAAGGGATCCACTGGACACTTGACTATGTCCAACAACTAATTACACTATATACTACTTTAATTATGACATAAACAACTTTTTTTAAAAGGCATGGCAATTGTAATTTTGATTTATGATAGTGACCATATATATGAATTATAAATCAAGTCACCTTGCTATGATTATCACCATCTCTTTGAAAAGTCAAAATAAAATCATTGTATTTGGTGTGATAATATCTAAAATAATGTTAATCTCTTTCAAGAAGGAATTTCAAATTAGAGGTAAAGTAAAAAAAAAAATAAAAAAAAAAAAGTCTGCCAATGAATGTGGAACTTAGCTTTGTCGTCCCCTACTTCGTAATTTCTTGCACGTTAATAATTTTAGGCTTTCAAAACTTATTATTGTCAAATTTATTTAATCCCCCCTCCTCCTGTTATTTAAATCTGTGAAATTGTTTAGATTTATTACACTAATTAAAAAAACAATTGAACAAAATATAAAGAGATATGTAGATGGTTAAAATTTAAGGCTATCTGTATACATAATGTCTAATCAGTCTTAACCACTTCAAACTACTTATTGAAAGAAGCAATGCTCATAAATAACCTAGTATATTATTTGGTCCTTTGGGCCGGATTTATTATTTATTTGATATTATTTTCTTTAATTCAGAGTTAACATTATAGGTAAACTTTTACTACGTGTAATAGAACTTTGTTATCTTTTCATTTTTATTCTACAGCCATTTTAAATATTCCTATGATAAGAAATTTGACAGATAAAAGTGAATTCGTTGATAAACCCTATAAAGCCAATATATAAATGAGTCTTATCATTGAATTTTCCATTTTAATTGATGACTTTCATCCATCACGAAACCAACTACTCCCAGACCTACGATTCGCCCTCCAAAAAAGGCGAGTTAATGGGAACTAGTGATTTTTATCTCTAGGAGTATGGCAATACTGAAAATGTTTCCACCCTAATATCAGCTGATTAGAGAAAGAGAAAGCGTGAGAGAGAAATGCACTAGATCAAGGTTTCTGATAAAGATTAAGGACCTCCTGCTTTATCACTGATTACTCACGCAAATGCAATTTGTTGGTGAACAAAAATGAATCGTGATTTATTGTCGTTTTTTTTTATCTTTTACATTTCAAGACAAATTTAGACAATTTGGTTTTGAATCCTTTTAGATAAGATTTATATATTTTTGCTTCTGAATTTATCGAAGGTAACGAAAGCTATTTGATCGTTTTGAAGAACGAAAATATTTTATGTCTCCGATTTCAAAAATTCCAAGACATAAATCCGTTTCAGAAATCAGGGAACATTGTTGGTTCCGTGTCTTTGTGTCGGTTTGTTAGTCTGTCGGTCTGTTTAACTTATCTATACTTGAAAACCTTTTACTTCAAAATATAACTCATATTAGTTTATTTTTATTGGTTCATTGATATGATGCGAGGGCATAGGCGAAAAAGAGAGAAAAAGGTTTAGGGGGGCTAACGCTACCGGGGGTGTGGGAGTATAGAAATCCCTTTAGGGAAGTGGGGGGGGGGGACCGGGGGTACTCCCCCGGAAAATTTTTAAAAATTTAACACCAAAAATTACGTTTTTAAGGTATTTTGGTATCTAAAAATACCTTTACTACCTAATTAAAAATTTCTCCGAGAAGAAGAATGGGCATGGATTTCATTACTAAAGATATTAGTAAGCCAAAGCCTACTAGTAAGTTGGCTTTACCTATGAAAGGAGCTCAAGCCTTGGCAGATATTATCATTACAAACAATAAGGTAGAATTTTATGTGTAAAGTTTTGCCGCATTTAAATCTCCTGGCTGTGATGCGAATAATGCTCCAACAAGGCCTGGATCTGATTATTGACTATTTAGTTAAGATCAACCGAACCTTCCTTTCTCAAGGAACTATCCCTAGCTCCTGGAGGAAGGTACGAATTGTTTTTATACCAAAACAGGGTAAACCTGATTTTACACTTCTTAAATCTTACAGTCTTACTTCGTTCTTATTACAGAACTTGAAAAGGCTGATGGATAGATGGATTAGGGACAACATGACCATACCATTAAGCAAGCAGCACTATGCATATCAAGCAGGAAAATCTTGTGAGGCAGCTCTTCACCATTTAGTCTGCAACATCGAAAGAGCCCTCAGCAAGCAACAGTTGATGCTGGGACTCTTCATGGACATCGGAGGGACCTTTTAATTGTGTTTCCGTTGAATCTATCAGCCAAGCTGCTTCTGACCATGGTGCTCACCCAGTTATAGTGGCATGGATCAAATCAATGCAATCTCTTAGACTAGCCAAAGTTGAGAGAAATTGACACAGTATAAAAGTGGCATTAAGGGGACTTTCCTAAACATGTGTCGCCTGCGGTGGCCAAGAATATCCATATGAACTGCAATGAAATCACTTCAGCACCTTTAAAGAACGGCTTGAGTTGGTATACTAGGAGCAATAAAAACTACACCAACCCTGGCACTTGAGTCTATGCTATGCTTACCACCTTTAGAGATATACCTGAAGTACGAAGCTATGCTACCTTCATATCGCCTGCACTGCGCTGATTTATGGATGGGATATGACAGTATAGGGCACAGTGTAAAATGGAATTCTATCACAGAAATCTGCCCGGAAGTAGTTATGCTACATGACTCTATGATACCACAGTGGGATTTTGAAATTAGCTGGGAGTATCTGCTTTCTTCAAGACAAGACTGGGAACCTGAAGATGATCCTCAAATGCCACCAGGAACAGATAGGTGGTTTACCGACGGGTCCTGAATCGAAGAATTATCAGGGGCTGGGGTTTTCTGTACTGAACCCCAATATGAGCTTAGGTAAATATGGCACTGTATTTCAGATAGAGATATATGCAATTTTGGCCTGTTCTCAAATTATCCTGAATAAAAAAATCTTTAACAGAAAAATCAGAATCTACTCTGACAGCCAGGCAGCGATCAGAGCACTGGTTGCACCAAGGTATATATCTAAGCTGGTTGCTGAGTGCAAAAGCTATCTTAACACTCTTGGACAACTTAACAAGGTTCAACTGATATGGGTTCCTGGACATTGTGGCATTTGGGGGGAATGAGATTGCTGACTATTTAGCTAAAATCTAAAATGGGTTCCAATTTGACCCCAAATACCCCAGAACCAGTTGTTGGCGTGCCACGTTGTGGAGTAAAACATTCCATAAGGACATTCATGAGGCTAGATATAAAACTTTTTTTACAGGATTTCTTACTGGACACTATCGCTAAATCGACATCTACATCTGCTTGGCCTTGCAGAAGCCCAATGTGCAGGATGTGCAAGGAAGAGGCTGGAACCCCTTCTCGTCTTATCAGCAGCTGTCCTGCATTAACACGCCTGAGGTGTAGAATGACCCTCAAATGAACCTTGGCTTTGCCATCCTACCAATTGAAGAACTGAGGTTACTTCTTCTAAACAAGGTGCTCACTTTCTGTGGATCTGTCAGCCTGCTAAGAGGATAGAGTACTATAGGATGGACTATTAAACCGGGTTTTTTGATCCTTGGATCCACTTATGAGGTCTTATAGCTTCGGACTTTTTTTTTATAAAAAAGTCTCCCGGAAAAAATGTGATAGCCACCATTTTAAAATTTTAGGTTACATACATAAACTTTAGATACAAACAATGGAATACATTACAACAATGGAACATACAATACAAACAAACGGAAGAATCAGATCCATTCAAAAGTTAAAAGAAATTTAAAGTTTTAAACAGCAGAAGTTATTAACTGCCACAGAGTATTTATTCAGGCCAACAAACTCATCCAAGCTATTAACTAAATAATAATTGTTGTGCCATTTTGCCACCGAAAATGGCGTTTCCGCAAACGTCTTTCTAAAAATCGTTTTAAAAAAGTAATTATTTATCAGAGTGATTTTAATTTCTATTAATTAGCTTTTAGATAGCATGAAATGTTCAATATCAATTTGACCAAACTAATAAATGTATTATTATTTGTTTTTTTATTTTATTTTTTAACTTTACTACTACAAGATGTAGTTTGATGTAACATAACAGTCTAAACCAAATGCGGTTTTCTTGGCTTCACATTGCATATATTCTGATAACATATTCACTGGATTCAGGAAAAATTCAGATATCACGAAAAATAAATAATTATTAAACTAATGAAAAGTTTACCGATCAGTGATACAACAAACGTATGGCTCATATTATGTTTATGCATATCTAGCCTTTCCTTTTACAATTCTTGTGATTTTTCTAAGCTGGTAACATTTTTTGAACTCCTCAATTTTTTTTTTTTTTT
>KZ651992.1:447038-465858 GCA_001010745.2 Gerris buenoi | reverse complement strand
CACCTAATATCTAAATAAAGATTCAAATGCACCTAATATCTAAATAAAGATTCAAATGCACCTAATATCTAAATAAAGATTCAAATGCACCTAATATCTAAATAAAGATTCAAATGCACCTAATATCTAAATAAAGATTCAAATGCACCTAATATCTAAATAAAGATTCAAATGCACCTAATATCTAAATAAAGATTCAAATGCACCTAATATCTAAATAAAGATTCAAATGCACCTAATATCTAAATAAAGTTTCAAATGCACCTAATATCTAAATAAAGATTCAATATCCATAGTAAACAGCCAAAATTTTACTTCTGAACTAGTTGTTAAAAAATACGGACAGTACTGTAACTAAAAACTACCATTTATTTTTTGGCATTTGTAGTTGTTTATGAAACCTTTTTCTTGGTTATATACATTAGTTCGTAGTTCTCGTTCTCGTCTTTTCATTCTTGATTGATTTTCTTCGTTTCGATTTATTTTTTTTAGTGTTAAAAGAAAGAAACGCTTATCACGAAAGTATTTCTTCTTATTTTTTGAAAAAAATAAAATAGTAGAATGCCTCCACTTTCATTTTATATGTAGAAAGAAACTATTCATGTTCTTTACAATTTGTCAACTGCTCAAATAAGCGGTGGTATTCCCCATATGCACTCCTTAACTTAGTAATAATTTCATAAAAAGCAATTCTTCTATATTTTAATTTTAAATTAACTCTCTGCGGCCATAAAAAACACGCTAAACTTCATATGAAAACCCCTTGTTTTTGTTTTGTTTACGTTACATTATGTCTGTGCGTATTTCTATCTGCCTCCACTGTGGCCACCACCTGCTTTCCTCAAGCTGACATATCACAAGCCTGCTTTCGGAGCCTGAACCTGATTCGGAACCCGCGTGCACTGTGGCCCTACCCATAGTCCTCTTGTCCGTTGTGTGTCCTCTGTCAATAATCTTCCCATTTCCTCTCTTAATGTCGACACCCTTTCCTGCCTCCGTCACATCCTTTAGTTATTCTCTGAGCGATTGTGGGATGTTTAACTATATACATATATATTTATTTATTTTATTTGTTTTTGTATTTAATTTTTATCCCTTTTAAATCGTTACCACCTTTAATTATCATACCATTTCTAGTGTTATCATTTTAACTATTTAATTGTATATTATTTATCACATATGTTACTTTCATTTAACTGCCTTTTAAAATTCTTGTTTTTTAATGTTTTTAGTTATCCTATTGTTAATACCTTGTTAATCTGTTATCAATACTTTGTTAATTAATTGTTAATCTTTTTGCACATCAATTTACTATGTAGCCATGTAAGAGTGCCTCTTTAGTTGGAATAGTACATTACGCGTCGAGTGTGGAAAGTAGCATTTTGCATGCGAGTGTGGAGTTTACAGTAAAAACCACACGAGCAATGCAAAATGCCGTTTTCGCACGAGTTGCGTACCGTACTTTATCTACGATTGTTATATTTAACAATAAATGCAGAAAAAAATAATAAAATTCCTGTATGTAACCTCGTATTTCAGTATTTCTCTTTTGATAAAGATGACATCAAATCGTTAGTTGTATTTTGTGCCGAATTAATTATTTCGGAAGGCGTATTATTCTCCTCGTATTCTTCATAATCACTTAAATCACTCATTGATTTTCACAAAAAAACTCGATACAAACAGTTACTTTTATTAAATAAACATCAAATTAGTTATGTTAAATGTAAACAAACTCGCTAATCGTGTGTAAAGTTGATAATTCTTCTTCTTTACGTCACTAGAGTGGAAAAAAAGAGGAATTCTTCTTCTTTACGTCACTAGAGTGGAAAAAAAGAGGAATTGTTCAAAACAATGTAACACGCATGCGCAATTAATACAGGTGTGTAAAGAATTACTTTCTACGAATCTAAACAGAGATGTAATGTTTATATTACGTATCAATCGTTGATAAATAAATTTACTTTAGAGGACTCTATAAATTGTAAAAAAAAAAACAAAAAAAAAAAAAAATTTTTTCTTATCCCCACTCTATATGTTTAGCAAATCAACAAAAAAATCAAAAACACACAAAAAAAACTACGTTCATATTTTAAACCGAGAAAACAAAAAACGGAGAAATATTTTAATGTTTTTTAAGGAATTTATCATATTTTGCATTTAATTTGTTTAATTTATATATAGAGAAATAATTAAAACCCATAAACGAACGAACAAATGAAAATATAATAATTAAAGGAAAGAAAAGTGCGAAATTAAATTAGAAGTTCGAGGAAAGCTAACAGGAAAAATGATGGAACGACGTTAAAATATCATTAAAAATTAATTCATCAATATTTTAGGCAGCCTCAGAGAGGGACAAAATTTAGGCATAAAGAATAGGGGACAACGAGCGAAATAATTGTCCAATTAGTTAAATTAAAAATCTGCATAAATGGTTTATATAGATGATTTCCCGGAAAAATCGAAGAGTATAATAAACCAGCATAATTGGCCCAGCCGTATCAAAATGGCGGCCATTAAAATGTTTGTTTTTAGCTATAAAATTTCAACCATTCATCGTAATGATTATAATTATGAAATACTAGCCTAGCCTTAACCGCGCGCTCCGCTGCCCAAAAAAGGAAATATTAAAAAAAGTAAGTTTTTCTCACATTTAAATTAGTTTTTCTAACTAACGTAAAAAAATTCCTATTTAAAATAAAATTATATGAGTATCCAGACACCTGCCCGATTGCGTCATCCCGACAAAGGATAAACCTGGTTATACCTGGGGAATCCAGGTATAATCTACGTTCCAGAAAGCAACAATAAATATGCCGTCCTTTACTCCAGTCAGAATGTCTTGTTTTGCTTCAAGTAAACATCAGGATGCACCACACCCCTGAAGATGCTTCCAGTAGTGGAAGCGAAACCAAGGACTTCAAACCCTTCGTGACGCGGATTTTACCGGAAAACCAAGCTGTTTATAAAAAAAATACCTTATATTATCAAACCTAATATATAACCTAACATCATGATAGTCCAGGAGATATCGTCCAATAAAGTGTTTGACTAAAGGCCCGTTTACACGGTGATAGTTCTTCCACGATAGAACTATCATGTCAGTTTACGTCATACAACTATCGCCGAGGTGTGCAGTCTACACGGTGAGAGTTAAAATACGTCAAAACTTGTTGTTGCACTCAATGTTATAACCACATAATACATTTTTGACTAGGATACGGAAATAAATCATTAAATATATTGTAATTTTAAATTATAACACACTCACAACAAAAGGAATATATTCACATTGTCGAAAAAAATAAAATCTTATATCAAATGTGAAGAAAGCTATCATATTTGTTGCCTTAAATCTGTTATCACTGGATGAAAAAGTATAAGCCAATCAGCGCCAAGTATCTAGCGTTGTAGTTTTAATATAATCCGCGTAAGTACTCTGACTGCTGTGATAGAACACTCAACTATCTCGTTAGACGAGATAGTGTGATGGCTGATTGTTCTATCGTGACAAAACCTATCACGTAGTCTACACGGTGATAGTCGTTGAGATAGTTGCTATCGTGACCGCAACTATCGCGCCAACTATCACCGTGTAAACGGGGCTTAACATCAAGCTATAACTTTTTCCTATGTGACTTATCTTGGAAAAAGTTTAGTTCAATAACAAACATAACCAGCATTCACACAAAGAGAAGAATTTTTTGCATAAGTTAGTCTTTTGATTTCTTCTAAGAATGTGTGGTCGGCTAAGTTCATCTGCGGGACATAGCTTGACAATATAAGTTTTTTTGTTTTTTTTTTCATTTTGCAATATTTAAAAAAATAAAAAAATAAAAACCGGTAGAGAGCGGCCAAGCCCCACCCTTAATGATGGGCTATGTGATTTTTAGCAGAGGAAAAGTCAAGTTGACGTAACTTTGGCTCTTGATAAGTGACTATATTGATTTGGAGTAATCTTTTATATAATCGAGTAGTGTCCCAACAACATCAACGACTCACCTCTAAATGATTTATAACGTTAAAAATTGATGTGCCATAAGCTGGGATCGAACCCGGGGCTACTGGGAGTAACCCAGATACTAAACCATTTGCGCCATACCTATAAATGTTTTAATTATAACTGCATAAAACTTACTATATAAACAGTAAATATCTCTTTAAATATCTATTTTAATTATAACTAATTATCTCTCAGCTCTTTTTCTCAACCATATTTATTATTCTGCCCGTTACCGCGGGCCTAAGGGCTAGTATTTAAATAACTAAGCAATCACATTGTTAGTTAGAGTTGATGAAAATCACATTGTCCACCCACATGGGGACATGACCGCTCTCCATCGGTTTTCTTCTTCCAAATCCCTATTGTCAAAATATGTCCTGCAGACGAACTTAGTCAACCTCATATTCTTAAAATACACCAACAGATTAACTCACATATATAATTTTTGCTTGATATTAGTCAGACACTCCTCCTGGACCATAACGACAAACAAACATTTTTTTGTATATCTATAGCATACAATCCTAAACTTTTTGGTCATGTAGACTGTAGACCACGATTGTGTATAGATTTGCATTCCATAAATTCCCGTGAATGATTGAAATTTAATTTTTTTTTAAAGGTATTAACTTCAAATATGTTTTCGTCGCTGAAAGTGCTCACATAGAAATTTGTAAAAGCAGAAAAAAGTATAATTTTGATTCCATCCCATTAATGAAAAGAAACAGAATGCAAATAAATATTAGAATTTAGAATATTTTCTCCCCTGACATAGAGCCACTGTAAATCGAAATTGACCCTTGTCCATTTACAATGTTGGTCTATTCATGCTTCTTAAAAACGGGAAATAATGTAAAACCGTGATTGTAATCTACGTTTTCCAATGTAATTATATTGTAAATAGTAGAGAATGAATGGAAAATGTAGTAAATTTGTTGTAATCAGATATGTAATAGTACATTACGCGTCGAGTGTGGAAAGTAGCATTTTGCATGCAAGTGTGAAGTTTACACCCGAGCGATAGAGAGGGTATGAAAACCACACGAGCAATGCAAAATGCCGTTTTCGCACGAGTTGCGTACCGTACTTTATCTACGATTGTTAGATGTTAATAATAAATGCAGAAAAAAGATGATAAACTTCCTGTATGTAACCTCGTATTTCAGTATTTCTCTTTTGATAAAGATGACATCAAATCGTTAGTTGTATTTTGTGCCGAATTAATTATTTCGGAAGGCGTATTATTCTCCTCATATTCTCCTAAATCACTCATTGATTTTCACAAAAAAACTCTACACAAACAGTTACTTTTATTAAATAAACATCAAATTAGTTATGTTAAATGTAAACAAACTCGCTAATCGTGTGTAAAGTTGAAGGATTCTTCTTCTTTTCGTCACTAGAGTGGAAAAAAGAGGAATTCTTCTTCTTTTCGTCACTAGAGTGGAAAAAAAGAGGAATTGTTCAAAACTATGAGACACGCATGTGCAATTAATACAGGTGTGTAAAGAATTACTTTCTACGAATCTAAACAGAGATACAATGTTTATATTAAGTATCAATCGTAGATAAAATTTTTTATGTAGCTCGGGAGTAATTATTATTTCCTTGTTAAAATTATTTCCCTTGGCTACGCCTCGAGATTAAGTTGGCTTGAGTCTTTCGGCTTTGCCACAGGAATCAACTCAGTCACGCGGGAAATAATATCATACATTATTCCCTAGGTGCATAAATAATAAATAACTAATACACTTATATCTTTAAAAATAGTGATCCAATTTATAAGAATTTATGATGGTTCGTCGAACGTAGCCAACGTATGGTCCCATATTATTTTCAACCGTCTACGCTATTTAAATTTACCTTTTATGGATTCCTTTTTCCATGTAAAAATTCAATACTATTTTAAAATGTATTTTTAAATACTATTCCAACAAACGCCTACACTATTTTAAAAGTTTTAAAATAAAAGGAGGGATTAATTAAATAAATAATAAATTACAACAATAGCTTTTACTACAATGTTTTGTAAAAGCATAACATTATTTTAAGTAACGAGGAAGCTATGTGTAGAGGATAAAAACTTAAAAGAATAAGTCCGTAATCAAAGAGTTGAAGAGAGAGAAAATATAATAAATATTTATAGCTGCATGTTGAAGAAAGGAGATTAAACCTCCGATTGACTGGGATTTGACCGGACTGTGGGAACGGGTTGGACTATGACCTTAGCGTGATCTGACCGGGACCAGACCGGACTGTGGGAATGGGTTTGACCGAGACCTGAGCATGACTGGACCGGGTCCAGACTGGACTGTGGGAACGGGTTGGACTATGACCTTAGCGTGATCTGACCGGATCCAGACTGGACTGTGGGAACGGGTGGGACTATGACCTTAGCGTTATCTGACTGGGACCAGACCGGACTGTGGGAACGGGTTGGACTATGACCTTAGCGTGATCTGACCGGATCCAGACTGGACTGTGGGAACGGGTGGGACTATGACCTTAGCGTTATCTGACTGGGACCAGACCGGACTGTGGGAACGGGTTGGACTATGACCTTAGCGTGATCTGACCGGGTCCAGACTGGACTGTGGGAATGGGTTGTATAGGTTGGACCAAATATTTTTTAATATTATATTATTGATTGATGCATTTTGTATGTTGTATGCATTATGTTTGAGGCTATTTATTTATTATTACCACACCTACTTATTTGATTACTTCAATAGGTATTGAGTAGAAGCGAAGAAATTAAATATTCACTCATGTTAAATTGAATAAAATGACGCACTAGGGAAATAGTATAACCATAACCCCCTGATTGCTAGTATGAATGTCAAAATTAGTAGTTATTAATGAACATGACAAAAAACAAATGAATTAGTAATAATTCGTGACGCAATAGCCCGAAGAGGGCTTATGCATATATTTAACTATATAGTTACAAATATATACATTTATATTTAATGTTAAACACGCGTGTCGGTTTATCAGCTGCATAAATCGTTTAATTGACATTTCTATCTTCACTTTACAACTTGACTTCAATCAAGCAGCTACCTTTTCATTTATATGAATGAATTGTTTTATTTAACCATAATATTGTTACATAACAGTGTTATATACATTATCAATTACATTGTTTACTTATATGCGATATTAAGTTAACACCAAACGTGGGGGTCCCTTTCCAGAGTGGCAAATCTAACCCGGATCTCCAGCTCCAGCATTCGATGCGGATACTGTATCAATAAGATATCTAAAATCCCCAATAAAATGGATATGTTCTGATATTTTTAATGGTCTATCAAATCAATTGTTTTAATAACCTTCTCATTGGCTATTTCATGGACTGTTGCGCAACACTGGTTTGATTTTCATCAGGTTATATTCAAACTAAAACAGCGTGAAGGTTATACAGGGTTAAAGCTACGATGTTGATTCAAAATGGAGGCTTAAGGGGTTAAGTTGTTATTAGTGGGCTGAACCTGAGCTTTACCTTGTCTGTAATATTTCATTTTAAGCCCACTTTAGTATGTAAATCATTTCTTAACTAACCCTACTATAAATTAACATTTTCTTTCTTCATTTCTCCTCTTTTTCTTGACTTCATTTTTTTTTAATGTATAACTTAATTATAAATTATAAAAGTTGGAGGAGGAAAAAAAACTTTATAATTATTCGAATACTTTAAAAAAGTTTTTTCTTTTCTTTTCTTTACGTGAAAAGTTTTAATTTTTAAACATCGTACTTAAAAGTTTTATATCTAATTTCAATCTTGAGGCTTTCGTCGGCCTGGCAATGAAGTACGTATTATAGTAACTATTAAGTATTTCTAAACAATGAGAGCAAAAAAGTGACAAGAAAAGACCTGCTAATCTTAACAGAGACAAGAATAAGAAGAATGACTAATGCTTTTATACTGTTAATTAACCTGCGTCGTTTGTAAATGGTATGAATTATGAATAAAAGACCTGTCAATATTAACAAAGACAAAAATAAGAAAAATTACTGATGATTTCATACTGTTAATTAACCTGTATCATTCGAAGAGGGTAATAAGAAAAGGGTGACAAGTAAATACCGGATGACTAATCGTTTAATACTTGTTACAATGCATTATTGAATGAAGGTAAGAAGAGAAGGGTGATAAGAAAATTCCTGTTAATCTTAACAAAGACAAGAATAAGAAGAATTACTAATGATTTTATACTGTTAATTAACATGCATTATTAGAAGAAGGTAACAAGAAAAGGGTGACAAGTAAATGCCTGTTAATCATAACAGAGACAAGAATAAGAAGGATGACTAATGGTTTTATACAGTTTATTAACCTGTATATTTGGAACCAGTGGCGTATCCAGCGGCTAGGTCTGGGGGGAGCACATTCTAAGTCAGTTAAAATTTGGGGGGTAGTGGGGGGTGGTAACAAAAAAAGAGTACTACTTATTCAAAAGCAGCTGCCATCCCCCCCCCCTCCCCAGGGGGATTTATGGCGGGGGGTCCGGGGGTCCTCCCCCAGAAAATTTAGAAAATATGAGCTCTCAAAACAGTGGTTTTATGCATTTCTGAGGTGATATTGAATATGAGGTGATAAGATAATTTGCACATATCCCAANGTGTACCAAAATTTAAATTTCGGAAATTCATGCAGACAGTAAATTTTCCCTTGCTTTGAAGGGCAAGTTTGCAAATTTTCATCGAGATCGGATTCAAACTGCAAAGTAGTATAAAGAACATACATAAATACGCATATGTGGACTTTTTGATATATTTTTCCATTTTATCTCCTCAAAATGTACATAATAACAATTACTATACTCGTAAAGAGATTTTTAACGGTGTGCATCATGAAGGGTTTTCATATAACTTTGCCATTGCATGGGCGTCGTCTGCAGTTAATAAAGGGGAGAGGGGTGGGGGGGATTGATGGTGGGGGGTCCGGGGGTCCTCCCCCGGAAAATTTTAAAAATACCCTCCCAAATCAGCTGTTAAATAACCTATAAAAGACAAGAATAAGAAGAATGACTAATGATTTCATACTGTTATAAAAGGTAATAAGAACAGGGTGACAAGTAAATACCTGCTAATCTTAACAAAGGCAAGAATAAGAAGAATGGTTGATGGTGTTATACTGTTAATTAACATGCATTATTGGTAAATGGTAAGTATAAAATGGTGACAAGTAAATACTTGTTAGTCTTAACAGAGACAAGAATAAGAAGAATGACTAATGGTTTTATACTGTTACAATGCATTATTGGAAGAAGGTAATAAGAAAATGATGACAAGAAATGACCTGCTATTCTTAACAAAGACAAGAATTAAAAGAATGACTGATGGTTTCATGTTTTTAATTAACCCGCATCATTGGAAGAAGATATAACATGAAAAGGGTGATAGGAAAATACCTGTTATACTCTTAACAAAGACATGAATAAGAAGAATGACTAATGATTTCATACTGTTAAATAACCTGCATCATTGGAAGAAGGTAAAAAGAAAAGGGTGACAAGTAAATACCTGTTATATTCTTAACAAAGACAAGAATAATAAGAATGAAAAATGATTTCTTACTAAACACCTGCATTATTGGTAGAAGGTAAGAAGAAAAGTATCCCTGTTATTCTATAAGAATAAAGTGCGGGACTCATTTTTAGGGTTTTTTAGGGGGTCATAATTAGAAAACACTTTTGCTATTGGTAGTTCGTCCGTCCGTCTGTAGAATCATGGAGTATATCTCATGACCTACTGATAGCTAGAGATTTTAAATTCGTTATACAAGTTAATCTTTTTTGCCAAAAACAGGAAACATTTGCGAACTAACTAAACATTTCTTCGATCAGTGAGCAATTGCAATATTTTTTTGCGAACTGATTGCAATATTTTTTTTTTGCAAATTGATTGCAATATTTTTTTTTTTGCAAATTGATTGCAATATTTTTTTAAGTTGGGTATCATTAAAAAGGTATTTTAATGCAGATTACTAATATTTATCGCGTTTCTAAAGTGGCAGCCATTTCACATACGACATTATTCAAACAAAACGAAATACAATAATTCGGATTCCTTTACACCATAATGACAGGTCCTAAAAATAATGCTAATATACATATCTGTGGGCCAATGATATTTCCGGGAGTAAAATAAGAAAGTCAAATTTTATACATTTAGGTGGCCGTAGTTATGGTGACCCAAAATTTGTATTTTTATAATCTTTAAAGTGGGTTTCATTTTAAAAGTTTTGAAATGTAGATCATTATTTATATATTATATCTAACAACGCCAAAGAAGTGCATACCTAAGATGCTAAAGGATAATTTACGCACACCTTGATTTTTAAAAGTGCACCATTGTATGCATATTTTTAGTTAAATATATAATTGTTATAAATAATGTACGACATTTGAATTTTTATGACCGAAGAAAGCCTATTAGTAACTTGCTGGCAAGCACTTGATAGAAATTTGATAATTTTTATAAATAAACTGAAATAATGTGCTAAAACAATTACATATTAACTATATTTAATTGTAATTTATGTTAATTTAAGTGTAATATTATTGTTATTATTAAAACAATAAGGAATTATCCTTGCAGAAGATTCGATATCAATGGTGTTCATCTTAGTGAATGAGCTGCGAAATGCATTGTAGAATTGATGCATTGGATCAGTAATTCCATTGAGTTCACGTTTGGGTCAATTCCATAATTCACAAAGGATTCAAAGCGCATCAAACACAATTTACAGCTCACTTAAGAGAGTATTTGCAATTTAACCGTAATGTTAATTAATCACTAAATTTGGGAAAAGCACTAAACATAGTAATAATTATTAAATTTATTTCGTAGATGAAGGTTATAATAAAGTAATATTTATAAATTTAAACTGTTCATCGACTGTGTTATTCTCCAGTGTGTGATAGAAACTCATCATAGAAGAGGTGTAGTTCAATAACCAAACAACGTCTTCACACAAAATAATTGTATTTGTGACAATTTGACTGGTTTCGGCTGTTCTAATGCAGCCTTCTTCAGATAATCTATGTAGGATACAAGGAGACTTTAAAAAGGCAAGCTTTCACTTCCAAAAAGTTTAGAAGAAAAAGATGGATCAATGTAAAGAATATTCTCTGCCAATTAGTGTGGCATATAGCTAACTCACGTTTAATTTTCAATGATTTTATGCTATTAAAACCTATTGTTATTGGCAAATTTATTTAATTTTCCCCTGTTTTTTAATACTATCAAATTTTTATTTTTACTGGTCGTATATTACTTTGATTTTTAAGTTTCATCGCACACCTATTACCCCAATTTTGAATACTTTCCGTCATTCAATCTTCCCCAAAATTTGCACATAGAAATAACTAAGGTTAAGAATACAGAAAACAAAATAATTATAATAAAAAAACAAAATGGCGTCATATTTCTTTGATTTTTAAGTTTCATCGCACACCTATTACCCCAATTTTGAACCACTTTCCGTCATTCAATCTTCCCCAAATTTTGCACATGAAAATAACTAAGGTTAAGAATACAGAAAACAAAATAATTATGATAAAAAAACAAAATGGCGTCATATTTCTTTGATTTTTAAGTTTCATCGCACACCTATTACCCCAATTTTGAACCACTTCCCGTCATTCAATCTTCCCCAAATTTTGCACATAGAAACAACTAAAATGAGTATACAGAAACTAAAATAATAATAATAATAAAACGAAATGGCGTCATATTTCTTTGCTTTTTAAGTTTCATCGCACACCTATTACCCCAATTTTGAACCACTTCCCTTCATTCAATCGTCCCCAAATTTTGCACATAGAAACAACTAAGGTGAAGAACACAGAAAAAAAAATTGTACATAAGACCAGTTTCCAAAAATGGAATTTTTATATTAATTATTATTTTTTACATTAATTAAAGTATCGATTAAGCAAAATATATAGAGCGCAGATGTTTGAAATTAATCTAGGGCCATGTGCATCTGCCGGCTACTTTCGACAAACCGATCAAATTTGATAAAAATCAATGTCCTTTTGATGATATAAGTGTAAATAAATGTATGTTTGTATGTCTGTGGAAGAGAAGCAAATGGGCGTAAAAGGTTGAAACTTAATATGGGACTAGCAATTAGCTAATTATGACCTACCATCGGAATTTCATTAAAATCAGATAAGTCGTTTTTATGATATGTTGTTTCGCAAAAATTGAGCGACAGACTCGGAACCAAAAATTTTCCCTGTCTGAAATTTTATAAATCGGAGAAATAAAAAACTTTACTTTTGCTTCCGTTACTTTCGGTAAGCTCGGAAGCCCAAGTATATTTATAAAATTGGTGACAGAAGGCAGAACTAAAAGTGCCGAGTGAGATAAAATGAACTTAATTTATCAATTATAATAAATTACTATCAATAATGGCGTTACTGTAATAATAACACCACTAACAGTTAGCACATCTATAAGTTGTGCTTCTTTTTTAAAGAGAAAAATCCTCACTTGTTAATTTTCGAGATTATTTTCATATTTTTGACTATCAAGCAATTATTATTAGTATAATATATAACTAGGTGTGCAATGCTTGCAATATTGAGCTGAGCGAGCATTTTAATCATTTTTATTTTTATTTTTTTCATTTTTTCCTATTTTACCAAGAGAATGACCCCTCATAAATGAAAATATGACAAAAGTTAACATACAACAATAACTGTACTCTTAAAGAGCTTTCCAACGACATGCATCTTGAAGGGCATATACTATTTTAACTTTTGTACCCCGTACCCCCGTGTACCAACTTGGACCATTTTAGATTTATATCTTGCTGTGGGTTGGTCACTATAACCATGAATGTTGAGCGGATCGGCTCAGCCGTTCAGGAGTCAGGAGAAAACTTTTGTACTTCGTACCCCGTACCCCTGTGTACCAATTTGGACCATTTCAGATTTATACCTTCCTGAGGTTGGTCACATTAAGCGTGCCAAATTTAGTTCGGATTGGTTCAGCCGTTCAGGAGGAAACTTTAGTACCCAGTACCTCGTACCCCTGTGTACCAATCTGGACCATTTCAGATTTATACATTCCTGTGGTTGGTCACATTAACTGTGCCGAATTTCGTGCGGATCGGTTCAGCCGTTCAGGAGGAGTATGCATCATAAAAAACGCAAAGTGTAGTATAAGAGCTTCGCTTCGCTCAGCTCAAAAGAAAACAAAAAAAAAATAGCAATGTATCCGAGAGGTGTAGAATATATTCAACATAAAAAAAAGTTTTCAATTCTATGCAATATGTTATTAAATTTGGCTACCTAAAATCAAATAATAGGTCAATAAATAATTCAAAATATTTATTATGGACATAAATAATATATTCAGAAATATATAGGCATAATTTATTTGGTATAATTATTAGAATGAGTTAAATTAATATTAATTTAAGGCTACACCCTATTTTCTTATACATTCAAATGTTTTTTGATGGATGGTGAGGTGTAAGAAGCTGTAACTAAGCCATTAATTCATCTTTTTGAGATGTTTCGACTTATTGATGTGAACAAAAAAATTAAATAAATTGACTGAAGATGACTCTCCAATGAGTCGAAACGTCTCAAAAAGATGAATTAATGGCTTAGTTACAGCTTCTTACGCCTCACCATCCATCAAAAAATATTTGATTGTATAATTATTAGTTAAATATGCATATAGCAGTAAGATAAATAAAATATATCACATGCAGGAAATGACCACATGTAAGAAAAATACTTAACCGGAAAAAAATGACAATTATATAATTACTAGTTAAAGATTTAACAAAAGTAAATTCATTTTTAATACAACTTGAATCTGTATTAATTAGTCATAAAATTTAATTGGGGTCGTTATTTGATTACAAAAAGCAATCAACTAGGACTATATACTGTAATAACACAGACACACACTTACGCTATATTGGATACAAACATTTACATGGATAAAAAAGTAATATAAATGCAAATATGACTATTATATAGTTTATTTAATATGGCCCAAGGTTATAAAACTGCTTACTGCTCGAGTACCGGCTTTATCTTTATAATATCGGTTTTACAACCGGCCTTTATCTGATATCGTTAAAATAATAATAACGCTTATTCATATATATATATATATATATATATNAGAAAAATGTATTTTATTTAAAAATACATTTTATTTAAGTAATTTCAAGCAATTTCTCATCTCTGTTATTCCCTTATTTCCTTTTTATCGCAACCCTCGTTTTATTCATTTTGTATTATATCATTTTACTCATTATCATAGATTATACAATCCAATCACACACATGTATATATATGTATGTATGTATAAGTAAAATAGGACATATTCAGCAGATAAAAGCAATTGAAAAGTTGCTGATACGGATCTATTGTGAATCAGTAGAATTGAGGGTTTAGCGAAATATGAACATTAATCATCACGAGGGATATTGATATTGCTAGCAACTTTATATGGTAATAACTCTCATCACGAGCAACTCCCTTGAGAATAATACCTGCGATAAGTTTGAAAGCTCTAACTCGAACTTTTCCCGAAGAATTAGAGGTCAAATTTGATTGTTAAATGCAATCGAAATAGGAAACTTTTTAAAATGA
Organism: Gerris buenoi; assembly: GCA_001010745.2. Lineage (NCBI taxonomy): Eukaryota > Metazoa > Arthropoda > Insecta > Hemiptera > Gerridae > Gerris > Gerris buenoi. The sequence continues at coordinate 451,221 of KZ651992.1, read as the reverse complement.
GTTACCGCTGATAAGTAATGAGTGTTCAGTGATATAATTAAATTAGATATTAGTAACATCCACGTTCAGGAATCACAATCAGCTGATTTCTAACTTACCTCATTCTCACTGTGGTATTATTTGGTCCTTTGGGCCGGATATGATATTTATTTTGATCCTTCAGTCAGTTCAGTAATGTTATAATTTAAATTAATTATTTTGTAAGCCTATTTATGTCTAAAAATAGCAACATTTGCATCTTCACACTACTTTCTGTGTGTATTATCTATTATTTACATGTGTACATAAAATGTAAAAATAGTACATTACGCGTCGAGTGCGAAAAGTAGCATTGCTCGTGTAGTTTTACTACCCTCGCTGTCGCTCGGGTGCAAACTCCACGCTCGCATGCAGAATGCTGTTTTTATTGCACGAGTTGCGTACCGTTCTTTATCTACGATTTTTAGATTTTAATAATAAATACAGAAAGTAATAATAAACTTCCTGTATGATAACATGACATTAATTCATTAGTCGTATTTTGTGCCGAATTAATTATTTTGGGAGGCGTTTTATTCTTCTCATATATTCGTCATAATCACTTAAATCGCGCATTGATTTTCACAAGAACTCGATATAAACAGTTACTTTTATTAAACAAACACCAAATTAGTTTTGTAAAATGTAAACAGATTGGCCAATCATGCGTAAAGTTGAAGAATTCTTCTTCTTTACCACCCTAGGGCGGTAAAGAAGAGGAATTCTCAGATTTATGAGACGCGCATGCGCAATGAGTACTACTACGTAAAAAATCACTTTCTACGCATCCAAACAGAGATATAATGTTTATATTTCGTAACAATCGTAGATAAAAATATTTAAGATGTTTCACTAGATAAAAAGTTTATAGCGTAAAACTAAAAAAGTGCGCTGTTACGTACTGACGTTAATTTGATTAACGTAATAAAAATGCTACATAACCGTGTAGTAATTGTAGTATTTTGTAGTAAATGTTAAAATTCTTTTACAACTTGTAGTATTTCTCGTAAAAATACAATTAGATTGTTCTGTGCGTGGGTTGCAATATTCTCTCTTGCGTACGCTCCAGTATAAATAAAACAAATATTATTCTTACTCATGTTTTTTGATATCCCAAGATAAATAATACAAGACATACACAATATATATGTATTATAAATGTATATTGTAATTATAAAATTATAAATGTACATTAATACATTTTTGTTTTAGTAGTTATTTTTTATATCAATAATATTATAATCATATTTTAAATATAAATTATTAAATACTTCTTTAGATAGTTCCTCCCCTGTTCTCTTTTAGAACATAAATGACTTTCATTAAACAAGCGTTAGAGCAAAGGGATGTTTAGTCCAGTGTACTTTGGGACAAAGGAATATCACACTTCTGGATTCATAGGGGAGTAACAGTCTAAATTAGAACATTCCATACATCTTCTTATAATTGTTACTCTCCTCTTATTTTTTTTATATGGGGGTAACAATCTAAAGAAGTGCCAATTATTATTGGTAATTTTATTATATTAATTAGTAAGTGTCATTAGGTAAATAACTTTATTTTATTGACCCATTTCATTGACATTTTTATATCACATTTGTTGCTAGCAACTGTTTTTCTTGGCACTGCGACCCCGTGACTAACACGCGACTCATTGGCTACTATCTCTCCCAATGTACTTGTAAATCACTTAAACCATTTTTTGGTGGCACTTCTTTAGATTGTAACTCCCCTTAATAAAAAAATAGAGGGGAGCTACAATATAAAGAAGGTATACAGAACATTCGGTAGACTGTTACTCCCCTATAAAAACAAAAGTGTGTTATCCCTTTGTCCCAAAGTACATTAAAATAAGCATCCCTTTGTCTTATTATAATTTATTTAAATTCATTTATAATATTAAAAAAAAAACATAGGGGAGTAACAATCTAAAGTAGTACCTTTTGTTGACATAATAATATGGTAATATATTGCCTGCAGTCCCTACACTTATTGTACACCGGCCGCTTTTAGTTATCAGTGGTAATCTACAGAGCCAGCGACCTGTAGTAGACGCATGTGAAATCACATAAGTGATTCATTTATGTTAGATTATGAAAAAAAAAACATTATATTTGAATTTAAATGATTGAATTTGAATTTTATAATTTAATCTTATACCGATTTTTGTAATTTTCATCTGAATTCAGGTTATGTCGATTTTCTCTTTTTTCTAAATATATAATTCTTCAAATTTTCTTAGTTTTCGATTCATTAAAATTCGTATAATATTATTATCTATTCTCATGTATCATTTGTACATAACCATTCTAATTACAAAATTATTTTTTATTTATCACTAAAATGTCTGGTAATTTATTACTTAAGAAACCACCTGTATCCCTTTGTCCTAATAGTTATTTTGACAAATGAATATTTCCAGAGTAGTATATATATTCCTTAGTCTTAATTTCTATTAAGACATAGAGGTATTTATTCTAATGTACTTTGGGACAAAGGAATTTCACAGTTGTGTCTATAAATGTGGTAATATCCCTTAGACTAATTAACTATTAAGACAAAGAAATATTAAATATACCCTATGGAAACTGTAGAACTCACTGTCTTTCACTTTTCTGTATGAAATTTAGTTTTACACATTGTTAACACTCAATCTTAAAATATCGTAATAAAACTGCCCCAGGAGTCTCAAATTCTCGGGGAGGAAAACACACAAACCTTTGAAACTTTTGCGGGCAGAATATTGTTAAGAACCAAGGGGGAAATTTTAAATCCAAGGGGAAGAACCAAGGGGCCATTCCCAGACCATTAAAATTTGTTTGATTGATAATTTTTTTTTCTTTAGATTTTTTAAACTGGAATTTGTAAGTTAAAAAGTAACACATTTTAAATGTAGAGATCATTGGTGATGTACCAATTTAAGAAAATATATAGATATAGCTGTAATGAAAATTCAAATAGTCTGAAAGACTTGGCAATGTTTTAAATTTTTAGAATTTTATATTCTTTCAGTTCTCTGTGGGTTTGACCTAGTGTTTAAATTTTACTAAAATCCCATATGAGTAGTTTCTAAGATAATAATATGTTGGTTCATAAAATATGTCTGAAACGGATTTCTGAAACCGGACACTTATAAAATATTTGTTCTCAATATCTCAATCAGAACGAACCCATAGATTCCGTTACGTTAGGTTAACTTAAAAGCAAAAACAAAAATGCATAATATTCTTAATCATAATACGAAAAATAAATATAGGTATAGGAACAACGCTATATTTATTTTATTAGGGAGATGACGGAAATAAATGTAACTTTCGAAATCAATAACTTATAAAAAGTTATTTATGGATTGTAATTAACTATTAAAAGATAACGTTTAATTATTAATTCATTTTACCGCCTATTGATTATTGATGAACCAAGGTGAAATATATATTTAATTAAAATTTATGATTTGTATTAGTAATGGTTTTTAATACAAGGAGTAAATACTAGTAAACAAATAAAATGTTGTAGTAGTATGCGTAGGTATTTGTAATACTACAAGGTGTATATCGAGGCGGGTAGTACGAAGGTATTCTCAGATTCCTTGGGATTGACTTTATTTAATATCCTATGCGGTAGAGTAAGGAGAGGGGGGAGGGTCAGGGTGAAGTAGTGGGGGTATATTTTCTGTCCTAAGCTTTTTTTCTTAACACGGGTCCAAAATTTCCATTTTTTACCTCCTTACTGTCACTATATATCTAATATATGATAAGATTACGCAGATATTTATATATTATATTCAAAACCTAATACTTAAAATATTTAATTTAGAAATATACAATGATCTTGAAAAGTTCAATGTATGGATTTATAGGCATATTTCATTGAATAAATTATGTATTTTCATATTGTAAATGTATAGCTGCTTACGTAATGTATAGGCATATTTATGTATGTATTCTAAAAAATAGTAAAAAAGAAATGAGAACTTACAATACTATTAAGTTATAGGTAAAATGAACACAATATTTTCTCCTTTCAAATGTGACGTAAATTTGAAGAGGTAAACAAAAGTTTACATCGCACTAGTATTACTCATGTTTTTATTAATAATATTCAATAAATAATAACAATATATTTAGACAATAATGAGAAATATCCTTTTAAATATATATATATA
>KZ651992.1:349813-361956 GCA_001010745.2 Gerris buenoi | reverse complement strand
AAATAAATAAACAAATAAATAATTAAATAAAAAATAGTGCATGTAACAATAATTTTGAAATAACAATATCCATTTAATCAGATTTAAACACCTAAAAAATTTAGCATAACAAAAATAACAATTGACAGAATCAAAAACAAAAAACACATAGTAACAATGCACTACATTTGACGGACACTTTTTACTTGTCTATTGATTTATTTCCTTGTTTTTCTTCTTTTTCTTTTTGAAACATCTTAAAACATATTAAAGACTGATATTTTCTTTATTTACATGATAGGGGAGGAATTTTGTTATTTCCGTTAAAGATTTTTTTTTTTTTGTATAATTGAATATTTTTGGTTCCATGTCTATCTGTCACTCAATTTTTACGTACCAATATATCTTTAAGAACTACTCGACCAATTTCAGACCGAGAGAAATGACTTGGACTTTATACAGCACGACGATACAAAGATTTCGTATACAGAGAGATTTGTGCTTAAAACTGTATTAAAAGAAAGACATATAATATAAACCACCTGTAAAATGTAGATTATAAAACACTAAAATGTTTAACCTTTTTGTAGAAAAGACTAGAATAGAATAGGTTTTATTTGTACATTAAAAAGTACATTAAATACTGGTTAAATAAGTAATTATTTAAGTACATTAAATACTTGTTACAAATAGAGTTGCTGATACATAAAATACATTTCAATAGCAGTAAAAAGAAATCGTTGTTTTACAAAACAAAACCTAAGTGTCTAAATGAAAATTAAATTTTATAATTAATCACTTATAATCTTGTATTATTTTAGTTGAAAATAAAATATACCTCTTTGTATTTGCCAAATGAGAACTTTTTATATTTTTTTTTAAATTTTAACGTGTAGGATTTTGGAAAGAAATTGAGTTTGTGAGGGACCAAAAATAGAGGTGAGGCAGGCAAACATCATTTACTTGTACTAGATAAGTTAGCCCTTGTAGAACCTTACTTGGCAGGGATGGATGCAAGACTTAAATTAAAGCAGTTACTTGTCTTAGAAACTTGAAATTGTAGTGCTTAAAAAAATGTTAATTTGAAATTGATTTTTTTTGTAATTTAGATTAAAAAAAAATCAATTTCAAATTGACATTTTTTTTAAGCAATACAAGTCCAAGTTTCTCAGGCAAGTAACTGCTTTAATTTCCTAGTAATTAAGTATTTAATATAGTAACAAGGTTGTAAATAAATTTATATCGTGTGTTTTTGGGCTTCCGAAGTTAACGGAAACTGTGTTATATAACTATTGCTACCTAGTAGAGAATTTCAAAACTATAGTATTATTTTACTCTCATTAATAGAATTTTTCTTAGCTATATTTAGCATAAAAATTAATTTAAGAAAGAAGTGGAATTCTAAGAGAAATATTTATGTGAATGACTAAACCAAGTCTTGCATCTATCCCTGTCCAAGTAAGGTTCTACAAGGGCTAACTTATCTAGTACAAGTAAATGATGTTTGCCTGACTCACCTCTATTTTGGGTCTCTCACATACTCAAACAATTTCTTTCTAAACTCCTACACGTTAAAATTTAAAAAAATAAAATACTAAGAGGTATATTTTATTTTCAACTAAAATAATACAAGATCATAAGTGATCAATTATAAAATTTAATTTTCATTTAGACACTTAGGTTTTGTTTTGTAAAACAACGATTTCTTTTTACTGCTATTGCAATGTATTTTATGTATCAGCAACTCTATTTGTAACAAGTATTTAATGTACTTAAATAATTACTTATTTAACCAGTATTTAATGTACTTAAACAAATAAAACCTATTCTATTCTAGTCTAGTCTATTCTATTCTAGTCTATTCTATAAAAAGGTTAAACATTTCATTGTTTTATAATCTACATTTTACAGGTGGTTTATATTAAGGTTTTTCATTTTATAAAATTTTAAGCACAAATCTCTATGTATACGACATCTTTGTATCGTGGTGCTGTATAAACACCAAGTCATTTCTTACGGTCTGAAATTGGTCGAGTAGTTTTTAAAAATATGTTGGTACGTAAAAATTTAGTGACAGACAGGATTTTTATTTTTGAAACCAAAAATATTCCCTGATGTGTGAAATGGATTTTTATATTGGAATTTTTGAAATCAGAAACGTTAAAGAAATCACATAGCTTTCGTTACTTTTGGTATGATTGGAAGCTATTATTAAATCTAACCCCATAAACTAAAAGAGCTAGATTCTAGAGATATTATATATTATACATAACTATTATATTATACATATTATATACTATAACTATACATAATATATTTTAACTATATTCAAGAGAAACATAGACGTAAGAGCAAATTTTTGTAACTTTGAGTTAGACATATGAGTAGATACAAAAAGTAAGTTCTATCCAATACTACAACGTCCGTTTTGAAATTGCTAGTTTTAACCGATAAAGAGCTACAAAAAATCGTTGTGGACCTACCAGGTTTTTAAAGATAACACCGTATGGCTCAGTTACGTATTTGCTTTAAATAAATTTCTTTTATAGCAAAAGTGACGCATTTGCACTATTTGTAACATGTTTAGCTATTTCTTATTTAATTACAACGGCATAATTGCGCTTTAAGTTAATTTTAACACAATAATTCTTCAATAATTTATTAAAGACGCAAATGTTACTAAATTAATATAGCCTAAATTTATGACATACATAAGTAAGGTGTAGACTCAGGGCTTCAGAGGAACAATGATGTTTCTACAAAATTTAGGATTAAATTATTTTTGTAAATACTACTGAAGGGCCTTGAGAAAACTGTATATTACCTGGTTTTCATATTGATTAAAAATTTCATATTGATTAAAAAAAATATCCTTCTATTTATGACAAATTTAAGAAATCTTAGTTTGTTTTTCTGTTCTCCTAAAAAATGACTACTTTTGCACTTACGTCCCTATTCCTATAATAAAGCGGCGAATATAATAAAACAATTATTAAAATAAAATACACTGCATGCATAGATTATGTACATGGAAATAGTGTATTATGAGTAGCTTGGGATTGTCGGTTTTGTTTTCTTAAAAAAATTGTGTTCTTGATATCCGAGGTAAGGATATTGGTGGACTTGAGGTAGAGGTCACTAGCGCGAGAGAATTCAAAGACTTAGAAGGGAAGATAGATGCATTTTGAGAGTTAGGCAAGCTTTAAGTTGGTAGTAAAGGATAAAGAGGAAATAAGTTGGATAGAGTTGGTAGGAAGGATAGCAGAGGACGTTATGGATTGAACTGGAGCATGCGCAGTGGAAGAGGTCGGTTTCTCCCGGTTTGACGAGGTTCCCGGGTCCGCCATAGGGCCCTTGGCTCCGCGCTCTCCCCGACAGATCGACCTAGTTACCTAGCCCTTCACAACTACACCCCTAACACAACCACCTTTTTTCCTTCTCATCTCGTCACACGCTTGACTACGCCAGAACCACCAAAGCAAAGGTCAGACGTCATTTTCTATCGTTCACTTAACTTACCATAAACCTCATTATTATTTAACTTAGGACAGAAAAAAAACCTCCATTCATCATTATTATGTTATTATTTTTATCTGAAATATTTCCAATTTACTACAGTAAACAAGATAATGTTGAATCTTTATACAAAATCTCTTTTTCCCAAAGTGTGTATATAAAAGGGGTAAAATTGAAAGCATTAAAAATGCAATTAATTTTTAATAATGTCAGGGTTTTTTTTCAATTTTTTTAAAAGGGTGTGACGCTTAGAATAAAGAACTGATTAAATTTTAATCATAATACAACACGTTCTAGAACATCTTATTGTTTTTATAGTTTAATGAAACAAAAATTTATCCACTTAATATTGTTTATATGTTTGAGTAAACAAAAAAAGTAGCAAATTTTTTAAATTAATCTTACACTTATTACAGAATAAATACAGTTGTATCTATTATGAAATAAATATGATATTATAATTTTACTATAAATATTTAGTTATATTTATTTTAATTAAAACCCAGTTTATTTAAATAAACAACATAATTTACATTATTCAAAAAGAAAATAAAATACAGAAAAAATTAATTTGAAGTGTGTGTCATTTCAAGGTTAAAAGGTCAATTGTCTGGGCTTGTAACATTTAAAAAAATAATTAAATTAAATTAATAACTTGATTTTATTATACTTTGTTACTAAAATAATTAATTTACATTACAATAAAAAGCATTATTTTGAATTAAAGAAATATTATTTAAAGAAGTAAATATAAGTGTAACATGTGTATTTGTTTGAATAAATTAAATATATTTTGTTTTCGTTGGTTGGTACAATTTGATAAAGTTGACTGTTGCGCAGCTTCGTTAAAGGGTCACACCTGACAAATTTAACGCATCACATCTGTATTGATTTATAACTTAACAAAACTATTACATATCAATTTTATTTTATATTTAATATTTTTATATTAAAAGTAATTTCATAAAAAAATTTTTTCGAATAATTAAAAAAATGTAAACTTTTAATTCGTTACCTAGTCAAATACTTTTGTTTTGATTGTTTATATTTCGTTTTTGATTTCATAGTCGTTGTATTTAAATAAATCAATAACACGGAGGGGGGTTATCAGATTTGGGTGTGTTTGGAATGGCTGATAATTCCAACGACTTGAAATTAGTACTTAGTGATGTCGTAATTTATCTCTTAATGGTTATATTTTACGTCAAGTGTATCTTACATTTGCTCTTTTTCGCCATTTTATTGATAAATCATGAAAGTAAGTACTTTTTTAAACTAATTTATTTCATTTATCGAAGGAAATATATTAAATAATAACTATTACTACTAATAATAAATAATTTAAACATTTTAAATGGTTTCTTGATTCACAAAGAGTTAAATAATGTACAAATATTCGTAATAATTGTGTAGAGAAATGTCAATAATGTAACATTACAAAGTCAAGTCCTTAAACATATATTACAAAACAAGTTTAAATATTTTTTAACAAAGCATACAAATTTAAATATAATAAGATATTTTGCTAATAATTATACATACAATCTAACAATCTGTTCACAGATAATTACTAAAAAATCTTAAAAACAAATCTTTGGTTAATATTATTAATTATAGTTTACTGACAATTAACTGATCAATATTGCTAATTAAGTTTTTTTTTTTTTTTCAATTTGAACAAGATTAACAAAATCTCAGTAGAAACAACTAATGTTATTTATATATACCTATATAGTATTAGCTTATACATACATCATCAAAACATAACCCAATACCTTTTTGTTTCATAATACGTTAATTTAAACTTATTAGTATACCTAAAAAACGAATTATTATAACCTTTAGTTAATATGTATTGCTCAAAGTCTACTTATACATAGTACATCATTATACATGGAAGTATAATACTATTTGTTACAATTCTGCAAAAATAAAACACAATATTTAATTCTTAGAAAAGTAGGTTAAACCTTATCCTTATAACCTTATAATTACCTTTATTCATTAGAAATACATTAGAAATAATTTAGGTCATCAAGAGCTAACGTTTCAAAAGATAAGCTTAATCTTAAATGCATTATCAGGCAAAATTGAGAGATAAACAAACCATCTTTTGATATTAGGTAGATTTTTTTTTTATCTTAGATTTTAGATAGTATTTTTTATTGATACTTGCCCATACATTTTCTTCTTCATACTTTCTTAAGTGTGTTAGTATGGTCGTCTCTTTTCCTTCTTTATACTCTTCTCAGTTTGTTTACTTTTGTTTACTATTTCCTTCTACATACTTTTCATAATTAGATATTATTATCTTAGCATTTCCTTCTTCATACTCTTGTTAGGTTGATTATCATTTCCTTCTTCATACTCTTGTTAGCTTGTTTATCATTTCCTTCTTCATACTCTTGTTAGCTTGTTTATCATTTCCTTCTTCATACTCTTGTTAGCTTGTTTATCATTTCCTTCTTCATACTCTTGTTAGCTTGTTTATCATTTCCTTCTTCATACTCTTGTTAGCTTGTTTATCATTTCCTTCTTCATACTCTTGTTAGCTTGTTTATCATTTCCTTCTTCATACTCTTGTTAGCTTGTTTAACATTTCCTTCTTCGTACTCTCCTTATTTTGTTTATCTCTTCTTATTGTCTTCTTTTGCATACTTTTATTATTTTGTCATCATTATCTTAGCATTTATTTCTTCATTCTCTTGCCAGTTTCATTATCTTATCTTACCGTTCCCTTCTACATATTCTTCTTAGTTTGTTTCTTTTGTCATGTCTATCATTATATTCAGTTTAGAAACAGTTTAAGTGTTCGTGTCTCTCTATATGAATGTTATGTTTATATATAATTTTCTGATTTTAACCTATATGAAAAGGAATATGTATGTAAGGAATATAAGTAAACTAAGGAGAGATGGCGTCATTAGGGCGTGGCTTATTTAATATTATTTTCNTCTATTTATGACAAATTTAAGAAATCTTAGTTTGTTTTTCTGTTCTCCTAAAAAATTACTACTTTTGCACTTACGTCCCTATTCCTATAATAAAGCGGCGAATATAATAAAACAACTATTAAAATAAAATACACTGCATGCATAGATTATGTACATGGAAATAGTGTATTATGAGTAGCTTGGGATTGTCGGTTTTGTTTTCTTAAAAAAATTGTGTTCTTGATATCCGAGGTAAGGATATTGGTGGACTTGAGGTAGAGGTCACTAGCGCGAGAGAATTCAAAGACTTAGAAGGGAAGATAGATGCATTTTGAGAGTTAGGCAAGCTTTAAGTTGGTAGTAAAGGATAAAGAGGAAATAAGTTGGATAGAGTTGGTAGGAAGGATAGCAGAGGACGTTATGGATTGAACTGGAGCATGCGCAGTGGAAGAGGTCGGTTTCTCCCGGTTTGACGAGGTTCCCGGGTCCGCCATAGGGCCCTTGGCTCCGCGCTCTCCCCGACAGATCGACCTAGTTACCTAGCCCTTCACAACTACACCCCTAACACAACCACCTTTTTTCCTTCTCATCTCGTCACACGCTTGACTACGCCAGAACCACCAAAGCAAAGGTCAGACGTCATTTTCTATCGTTCACTTAACTTACCATAAACCTCATTATTATTTAACTTAGGACAGAAAAAAAACCTCCATTCATCATTATTATGTTATTATTTTTATCTGAAATATTTCCAATTTACTACAGTAAACAAGATAATGTTGAATCTTTATACAAAATCTCTTTTTCCCAAAGTGTGTATATAAAAGGGGTAAAATTGAAAGCATTAAAAATGCAATTAATTTTTAATAATGTCAGGGTTTTTTTTCAATTTTTTTAAAAGGGTGTGACGCTTAGAATAAAGAACTGATTAAATTTTAATCATAATACAACACGTTCTAGAACATCTTATTGTTTTTATAGTTTAATGAAACAAAAATTTATCCACTTAATATTGTTTATATGTTTGAGTAAACAAAAAAAGTAGCAAATTTTTTAAATTAATCTTACACTTATTACAGAATAAATACAGTTGTATCTATTATGAAATAAATATGATATTATAATTTTACTATAAATATTTAGTTATATTTATTTTAATTAAAACCCAGTTTATTTAAATAAACAACATAATTTACATTATTCAAAAAGAAAATAAAATACAGAAAAAATTAATTTGAAGTGTGTGTCATTTCAAGGTTAAAAGGTCAATTGTCTGGGCTTGTAACATTTAAAAAAATAATTAAATTAAATTAATAACTTGATTTTATTATACTTTGTTACTAAAATAATTAATTTACATTACAATAAAAAGCATTATTTTNCTTAGTTTGTTTCTTTTGTCATGTCTATCATTATATTCAGTTTAGAAACAGTTTAAGTGTTCGTGTCTCTCTATATGAATGTTATGTTTATATATAATTTTCTGATTTTAACCTATATGAAAAGGAATATGTATGTAAGGAATATAAGTAAACTAAGGAGAGATGGCGTCATTAGGGCGTGGCTTATTTAATATTATTTTCATTAACCGTTTTAACAATTTCCACCTGGGTAATGTTAGTTAAAAATTAATTTTTTATTACCTTTGCACTAATTTAAAATGGCATTGAAGGAAACAAGTACCTTATTTATATAACTATGCCAGGATCGGTTTTGAGGGTAGCAAAAATCAGTTTCAAGAATAGCAAGAATCAGTTTAGAAGTTTACGATGATATGTTTGGAGGATAGAGAGGATCTGCTCCGAGGATAATGTGATTACGTTTCAAGGATAGCTAAAATCAGTTTCGAGATTAGCAAGAATCAGTTTAGAGGATAACGATGATATATTTCGAGGATAGCTAGTTCCAGTTTCGAGGATAACGAAAATCAGTTTCAAAAGTAGCGAGAATCATTTTAGAGGATATGTTTTGAGAATAGAGAGGATTTGCTTCGAGGATAGTGAGGTTCAGTTTCGAGGATAACGCGAATCAGTTTCGATGATGGAGAGGATCTGTTTTGAGGATAACCAGGATCAATCAGTGTTTTGGCACCACGCGTGGAACTAAATTCTTAGCACCATCATATCTGGTAAGTTCGAGTGTAAGTGAGGTGGGTGGGTTGTGAGAGGGTATGTTTCATACCGATAATCACATTGAGTAGATGTGTAAAGTGGTTGACCCCCCCCCCCTTTGAGTTATTATCCAATGCTGATTGATAAGGATGAAAAAGAAACGTTAAGTGAAAACCAAATTATTTATTTACTGACTAATTCGAAGTATAAATTAAAGTACCAGATCTATTTTAGATAGTATTTTTTATTGATACTTGCCCATACATTTTCTTCTTCATACTTTCTTAAGTGTGATAAAATACAGAAAAAATTAATTTGAAGTGTGTGTCATTTCAAGGTTAAAAGGTCAATTGTCTGGGCTTGTAACATTTAAAAAAATAATTAAATTAAATTAATAACTTGATTTTATTATACTTTGTTACTAAAATAATTAATTTACATTACAATAAAAAGCATTATTTTGAATTAAAGAAATATTATTTAAAGAAGTAAATATAAGTGTAACATGTGTATTTGTTTGAATAAATTAAATATATTTTGTTTTCGTTGGTTGGTACAATTTGATAAAGTTGACTGTTGCGCAGCTTCGTTAAAGGGTCACACCTGACAAATTTAACGCATCACATCTGTATTGATTTATAACTTAACAAAACTATTACATATCAATTTTATTTTATATTTAATATTTTTATATTAAAAGTAATTTCATAAAAAAATTTTTTCGAATAATTAAAAAAATGTAAACTTTTAATTCGTTACCTAGTCAAATACTTTTGTTTTGATTGTTTATATTTCGTTTTTGATTTCATAGTCGTTGTATTTAAATAAATCAATAACACGGAGGGGGGTTATCAGATTTGGGTGTGTTTGGAATGGCTGATAATTCCAACGACTTGAAATTAGTACTTAGTGATGTCGTAATTTATCTCTTAATGGTTATATTTTACGTCAAGTGTATCTTACATTTGCTCTTTTTCGCCATTTTATTGATAAATCATGAAAGTAAGTACTTTTTTAAACTAATTTATTTCATTTATCGAAGGAAATATATTAAATAATAACTATTACTACTAATAATAAATAATTTAAACATTTTAAATGGTTTCTTGATTCACAAAGAGTTAAATAATGTACAAATATTCGTAATAATTGTGTAGAGAAATGTCAATAATGTAACATTACAAAGTCAAGTCCTTAAACATATATTACAAAACAAGTTTAAATATTTTTTAACAAAGCATACAAATTTAAATATAATAAGATATTTTGCTAATAATTATACATACAATCTAACAATCTGTTCACAGATAATTACTAAAAAATCTTAAAAACAAATCTTTGGTTAATATTATTAATTATAGTTTACTGACAATTAACTGATCAATATTGCTAATTAAGTTTTTTTTTTTTTTTCAATTTGAACAAGATTAACAAAATCTCAGTANTTTGGTTAATATTATTAATTATAGTTTACTGACAATTAACTGATCAATGTTGCTAATTAAGTTTTTTTTTCAATTTGAACAAGATTAACAAAATCTCAGTAGAAACAACTAATGTTATTTATATATACCTATATAGTATTAGCTTATACATACATCATCAAAACATAACCCAATACCTTTTTGTTTCATAATACGTTAATTTAAACTTATTAGTATACCTAAAAAACGAATTATTATAACCTTTAGTTAATATGTATTGCTCAAAGTCTACTTATACATAGTACATCATTATACATGGAAGTATAATACTATTTGTTACAATTCTGCAAAAATAAAACACAATATTTAATTCTTAGAAAAGTAGGTTAAACCTTATCCTTATAACCTTATAATTACCTTTATTCATTAGAAATACATTAGAAATAATTTAGGTCACCAAGAGCTAACGTTTCAAAAGATAAGCTTAATCTTAAATGCATTATCAGGCAAAATTGAGAGATAAACAAACCATCTTTTGATATTAGGTAGATTTTTTTTTTATCTTAGATTTTAGATAGTATTTTTTATTGATACTTGCCCATACATTTTCTTCTTCATACTTTCTTAAGTGTGTTAGTATGGTCGTCTCTTTTCCTTCTTTATACTCTTCTCAGTTTGTTTACTTTTGTTTACTATTTCCTTCTACATACTTTTATGTACATGGAAATAGTGTATTATGAGTAGCTTGGGATTGTCGGTTTTGTTTTCTTAAAAAAATTGTGTTCTTGATATCCGAGGTAAGGATATTGGTGGACTTGAGGTAGAGGTCACTAGCGCGAGAGAATTCAAAGACTTAGAAGGGAAGATAGATGCATTTTGAGAGTTAGGCAAGCTTTAAGTTGGTAGTAAAGGATAAAGAGGAAATAAGTTGGATAGAGTTGGTAGGAAGGATAGCAGAGGACGTTATGGATTGAACTGGAGCATGCGCAGTGGAAGAGGTCGGTTTCTCCCGGTTTGACGAGGTTCCCGGGTCCGCCATAGGGCCCTTGGCTCCGCGCTCTCCCCGACAGATCGACCTAGTTACCTAGCCCTTCACAACTACACCCCTAACACAACCACCTTTTTTCCTTCTCATCTCGTCACACGCTTGACTACGCCAGAACCACCAAAGCAAAGGTCAGACGTCATTTTCTATCGTTCACTTAACTTACCATAAACCTCATTATTATTTAACTTAGGACAGAAAAAAAACCTCCATTCATCATTATTATGTTATTATTTTTATCTGAAATATTTCCAATTTACTACAGTAAACAAGATAATGTTGAATCTTTATACAAAATCTCTTTTTCCCAAAGTGTGTATATAAAAGGGGTAAAATTGAAAGCATTAAAAATGCAATTAATTTTTAATAATGTCAGGGTTTTTTTTCAATTTTTTTAAAAGGGTGTGACGCTTAGAATAAAGAACTGATTAAATTTTAATCATAATACAACACGTTCTAGAACATCTTATTGTTTTTATAGTTTAATGAAACAAAAATTTATCCACTTAATATTGTTTATATGTTTGAGTAAACAAAAAAAGTAGCAAATTTTTTAAATTAATCTTACACTTATTACAGAATAAATACAGTTGTATCTATTATGAAATAAATATGATATTATAATTTTACTATAAATATTTAGTTATATTTATTTTAATTAAAACCCAGTTTATTTAAATAAACAACATAATTTACATTATTCAAAAAGAAAATAAAATACAGAAAAAATTAATTTGAAGTGTGTGTCATTTCAAGGTTAAAAGGTCAATTGTCTGGGCTTGTAACATTTAAAAAAATAATTAAATTAAATTAATAACTTGATTTTATTATACTTTGTTACTAAAATAATTAATTTACATTACAATAAAAAGCATTATTTTGAATTAAAGAAATATTATTTAAAGAAGTAAATATAAGTGTAACATGTGTATTTGTTTGAATAAATTAAATATATTTTGTTTTCGTTGGTTGGTACAATTTGATAAAGTTGACTGTTGCGCAGCTTCGTTAAAGGGTCACACCTGACAAATTTAACGCATCACATCTGTATTGATTTATAACTTAACAAAACTATTACATATCAATTTTATTTTATATTTAATATTTTTATATTAAAAGTAATTTCATAAAAAAA
>KZ651992.1:269199-280213 GCA_001010745.2 Gerris buenoi | reverse complement strand
TATCTGGGAAGAATCCCCCCCCCCTCCGAAATTAGGTCCTGGGTCTGCCACTGTACACATACTGATTAACAATGTTGCTTGTAAAAACTCAATTACCATGATTGCTATCATTACCATAATCATTTCATAATCTATCACACAACCAAAATTTAAGAATATTATATAAAGGATGTAGTTGCTTCTCATTTGAGACCGAGCTCAATAAATTTACAATAAATAAATTTTCAAAGGCTTACTCTCAGCTGACTCCAGTGACTATCATCTACCCGGGAAAATATTTGAATTTAGACAACTAACCTCATTCTCAGTCTTCTGTTTTTGTGGATCATGTTATAGTCAGGGTACCCATAGGCAAAAAAGTCACTTATACATACTCTTGGCTTACCTATACATTGTATGGCTTGTTTAGGCCAAGTCTGACACCGTTTTCCTCTGTGACTTTTTTTTAGTTTTGGAGCATTTTTTTTATTTGAACCCTAAAATTTTGACGCGTCAGACTGGAAAATCGGAAAATGTTCTGCGTCAGACAATATTAAAATGTTGATTTATAGAGTTTAAATAATGTATCTTGAGAAAATCAGCTGGATATTAATTATTAATTAATATTAGTACATATAAATTAATATCCATTATTATTAATATCCATTAATTAATATCATTGATTAATAACTGGCTGATTTTCTCAAGATCCATTATTTGAACCCTATAAATAAACATTTTAATATTGTCTGACGCAGAAAATTTTCCGATTTTCCAGTCTGACCCGTCAAAATTTTAGGGTGCAAAATAATAAAATACGCCCCAAAACTAAAAAAAGTCACAGAGGAAAACGGTGTCAGACTTGGCCTAAACAAGCCATACAAAAAGGTTTAGGAAGAGTATGTATAAGTGACTTTTTTTGCCTATGGGCACCCTGACTATTAAGGGTTACAAATTATTGAAAATAACTGAGTTATTATCATTGACTATATTTGAACCACTTATAACCATATCCTGGTCATATTCATGCCTAAAACATCCATCAAACTTTTGATATAATTTAATTTATATATATAAGTGGATCCACTTCAGGGTAAAAATAATAAAATTCAATGCGTTATGGTGGCGACATTTCAACCTGTCCGTTCATTATCAAGCCTGAAAAATATTTTATTTCGGTATTACATCAAATCACATTGCACTTGTAAATAACGAGAGGAGGAAAACATCAAACGTATACATTCTTCAAATATAAAAAAAGAGATTATACCTTACAAGCTACCAAGTTGTCTCATAACAGTCACTATTTATAAAAAATTTCATTGGAACTGGTTGTTCCGTGGTCAGATAGTGGTGCTCCGTGGTCAGATAGTGGTGTTCCGTGGATACAATTTTTTTGTGTGTATTTTAACTGATAACTGTTTGATTTGACAGGAAATCATGCATTGACTTATTATTATGCTTTTTTTAGGGTTTTGTAGATACTTCTCAAAACCCTTATGCCTAGGGTGATGTGTCCGTCAGTCTGTCGCTCTTTGGTTCATAGGGCCCGAACCGTTTAAGCGAAATTGCTGAAATTTGAAACACTGGTGCAACTTCCCCAACAAAATTCCCCCCCCCCCCCATGCCACTATAGATCGGCTGGTGCTAAAATTTCGAAATAATTCATGCTAATGCCTTATTGTTGGGCGATGAAAATTCCGGGAGTTGATCCCAAATTTTTAAAAATTGTCAATTTTGGGCGCGAAATAGTGAAGTGCGCCCAAAATTTTATTTTTTTAAAATTTTGAGTTGGGTNTTTATTTTATTTTTAATTTTATCAAAACAATTAAATTTTATTTTTGTTTAAGCCTGTAATTTTGCCAAAACGGCATGAGCTACATAGGTCCATCCTAATTGACCACATGGACTATGTAAAAGGAAATTTTAACTCTTATGATATTTGACCGGAATATAATTTATCATTATAAAAATGGGAACTATTATTTATTTTTTTTTAAAAAAACTTAATCATGCTAAATGCAATTATTCATTAAATAATAAAAATAAGGGGGTTGACATTATCATTAAAAAAAGCACAACACAACCTGTGGAAACAGTAATCATACTACACTAAAAATAACAATGCTATTGTAGAAATAAGATTTATATAGAAAAACTTGTTGGGCAAATTCTGTAATGTAGAATTGCATTTAACATGAGTATGTTTGAAAAAAAAAAAAAAAAAAAGTATACCTATTTCACATTTTTATAATGACAACTTACCTACATTGGTCAAATATCATAACTGCTAACTTTTGCATAGTCCGTAGTATATGGTCTTTTACATAGTCCATATGGTCAATAGGATGGACCTATGGTTATTATGGTCTGCAGTCCTCTTTAATTTAAATGTGAAAAAAAAATCCGCTCATTCATCTCACTTATTAGGGTAATTATAAAAATTAAGACTTCTCCTCTAGGTAACACGCAAGGTGGTCTGTACGCGTTTTTACGGTCGTTTTTTTACTAAAACTTAATCATAGCTCAAAAAAAAATTACATATCAACTAATAATGTTATGGTACTTAAATTAAAGGGTAATAAATGGAGAAGTTTTACTGAAATTTGGCAAACTGTAGCTCATGCCGTTTTGGCAAAATTACAGGCTTAAACAAAAATAAAATTTAATTGTTTTGATAAAATTAAAAATAAAATAAAATTTATGGATATATTTTGCTCCTTTGAAGCATTTGAAATAGACATTTTCTAAACTGAAATTTTTTCCTCTTTCCAACGGTACCTTTATTTCAGCTCTATCGTTATCATTTTAGGTGCTGCGATCGGTTTTTTAAAGTAAAATGGACATACCTTGGAAAATAACAAAAAAGTTATTGTGGCGAAACTATTGAGAATTGACCCATGGTATATATAGTGTTTTTTGTTGCAAATGATGGGTAGAATGTGCCCTCTTCGTTTGTTACATCTTCGATCAAACACCCTGTATATATGCTTATTTAAATTTTGGATTCCTTAAAGGTGGAAAAAATCAAAATATACCCAAAAAAATGTCCCCCCCCCCCAACCACTATAGATCGGCTGGTGCTAAAATTTCGAAATAATTCATGCTAATGCCATATTGTTGGGCGATGAAAATTCCAGGAGTTGATTCCAAATTTTTTAAAATTACCAATTTTGAGCGCGAAAAAGTGAAGTGCGCCCAAAATTTTATTTTTTTTAAATTTTGAGTTGGGTATCAAATGAAAGCTGCTGAAGAGTAGGACACAAATATGTATGTGCTTTTTCAAATTTTGCATGCCTTACAGGTTAAAAAAAATCAAAATTTACCTCAAAAAATTCCCCCCCCCCTAACCACTATAGATCGGCTGGTGCTTAAATTTCGAAATAATTCATGCTATTACCTTATATTAGGGCGATGATATTTCCGGGAGTTAATTTCTAGGTTTTAAAAATTGCCAATTTTGTGCGCAAAAATTTGGGGTGTGCCCAAAATTTTATTTTTTAAAAATTTTTAGATGGGTATCAAATGAAAGCTGCTGAAGAGTAGGACACAAATATATATTTATCTACTCGCGGCAGCAAAATTAAACATTACTTAACTGTTTTTAGGCTGGAAAGTACTATTTCGCTGATTTGTCATTAAAATATTATAAACAGGCAGGAAAGTAGTTAAAACAGCCAGGAAAATACTTTCTCTGCCTAGGCAGACAAATATTTGTCTGCCTAGGCAGAGAAAGTAACAGTGTTTACCACTGCGTGTCATAATCTCTTATTTTGGCAAGAACAGTTTATACTATTATCTATATCTTATAACATCATATATTATAGTTTAATATGTAATATTTAATAAATAAACGATTTAATTATAAAATAATTTGTTTATATTTGTTAATTCTGTTAAATAAGTTCAATGATTAGTAGATCTTTAATTAAAAAATAGCGGAGTCACTGGCCACACTGCAGCGTCATGTAAACATTGAACATCCATATTATTTTTATTATTGAAGTCATTCTAGATTAGACTAGCTACTTTTCTTGATTTATCCTAGTTACGTCTTTTCTTTTAAGCAATAGAAGATATTTTTAATTCTTTTAGTAATTTGTTAGTAAAAATATAAATAAATATATTATATTGCGTGCATTATTCATTCAGAAGTGATGTGTGCTATAAACGTGTGTTTTGTATTTTGTTGTTATAGATTCAGTTTGCTTTTTACTTATTGTTATTATTCCCAAGTTTCTTATTTGAACATTAATTTTAGTTAATACATTTATTATCTTTATTAATATGACATATAGTTATTAACTATTAGCTATGTTATATTAATAAAGATAACATTTTAGCAGTTTCATTTTTCTTCCGCAAGTAGATAAAATATTGTATGCAACAAGGCAGCAAAGGAAACATATCTGCCTCGTTTATTCATTGCCTGCCTCGGCTTCGCCTCGGCAGTCAAATAGGTAAATTACCTGCCTCGGCTTCGCCTCGGCAGTTAATTATCATAGCCTATCCTCGTCTTCGGCTCGCAGGCTAATCTAATCACTCGTCAGTAAAATTCCATTTTGCTGCCTAGTTACATAAATAACTATTGTTTTTTTAAATTTTTTATTCTTTCATGTTTTTATAAGTCTAAATATACCCAAAAAACATCCCCCCCAAACTTTATATAATGGCTGGTCCTAAAATTTTGAAATAATTTATAGTTAAACCTTATTTTGGGGCGATGAAAATTTTCTGAAAAATGTAATTTATCTTGTCGTTAATACCGTTAGATAAGAAACATTGTGACCCCCCGGGGGATCGAACCCGGGACCCTTGGGATCGAAGACAAAAAAATTAAATTACATAACAGGTATGCTAAATCATCTACAAAACCCTAAAAAGTACTTGGACGCAAGTACTTCCCTGTGATTTTTTATTATTAATTTACTTTTTATAATTTTACATTTTCTGACAGCTATATGAGCAGCTTCAAGATAGTTTCGTTTTGTTTTAGTTCTTTCTCAGATATTTCCATTAAACATGATTTATGAGCATAATAAGAACTTTGTTTTTATGACTTAGTATTATTGGCACTTCTTTAGATTGTTACTCTCATTATAAAAAAATAGAGGGGAGTAACAATCTGAAGAATGAGTTCGGAGTGTTCTTTTTTAGACTGTTACTCCCCTTATCAAAACAGAAGTGGGATATTCCTTTATCCCAAAGTACATTGGACTAAACATCCCTTTTTCTAAATAGTTATTTACTCAAAGTCATTTTTTAACAACATTGGGGAATAACAATCTAAGTACAGTATTATTTGTATATTTAAAACAATAAACTTTTAATGGTTCTTAATAAAAAAATATATATTTTTTATATTGTTGATTTAAAATAATATAAACAATAAACTAATTAAATTTTATGTGCAGGTAGATCTGCGTCACGTAGACGAAGTGAAAAACACGAATGTGGTTCAGAAAGGTGTCGATTTGTCTGAGTTTTATCTTTCCGTTGAATGGGACATCCTCGACGTACCAGCTGTAAGGTAAGTATGTATGTACTTGGTTATGCCCAAGATAAAATACTATTTTCTATTTTTGAGTCCAACAATATTTCTCTATTGACATCTTAAGAATATCAAACATGAAATGATATATATCATATCTATTATGTATATAGATAAAGTTTAGTGCCAATGTTACAGCTAAGCCCGAAATAACTTAAATTTAGAAAGTCCTAGTCAAAACAATGTTTGAAAAAACAAATTATTATAAATTTTGTTCATTAACATCATGTAACAGAAAAATTTAAAACTTATAGTGCAAGTTGGGGTAGACACAAACACTTTTATAACTGCTTCAGTTCTGTCAAAATTAGTTTTGACTAGTGAACGCTGACATGAACAGGGAGTTTAAGTTCTAACTATTTGTATAGGTTTTGACAAAAGTGCTTTGCTAAAACTAGTTCTAACTAGGAATTTATAGTGTTAACTGAATTCGGGGTTTCACTGATGACATCAATAGTCAATAACCCTTAGCAGTTCCGTTTAACCAGGAGAGAGGTAGTGCCTTAATTTCGACTAAACAATTTTAATTTAAATTGAACATTATTAAGCTGGATAGGATATGGTGCGTGAGTGGAGTTCATTACTAAAAGTAGAAGCAAAATTCTCTCCACGTAAAAAATTAAAATTTAACGAAAATTATTTACGTTGGGGAACTTTAGCTTTTACTTGTAATATTAAGACAATTCACATTATTATTTTTTTTAAAAAAACGTACATAATCAAATTCCCATCAAATATTCCATTTAAAGATCTAAAATAAATAAATAAATAATAATAAATATATAATTCGAAATTATACAGTATTACCCTTCTATAAATTTAATAAAAAGCTCCAATCGTAATGAAAATATCGAATGAAGGCACAAAATAACATTATGGCTCACAACAATACAAATCTGCATTTATGCAATTTATGGAAATCCACGATTGTACACACACTGTGCATATACTACATGCGTTTTTCAAGAAGCGCGTATGTTAGTGAATTTAATGTATTATTTGAGCCATATTAGTCTCTGACATAAGCATTTCTTTGAGACGTATAACGACAATTGATTTCTCCGAGATTATATTTTTCTGACACAAAATAAATATGTACATTTATTAATTCTCCACTCCCATAGGAAAAGGTTCAGATTAAAGTCCGATAAAAAAACAGATATGAAAATTAAACTATTTATTATTTATTACAAAATAAATTTAAAGATGTATTATTTTTGTTTGTACAGGCATGAAAAGTACTACACTTGCTGCGAGGAACCTTATTTAGATATAACGTTCAACATCACGATGAGACGTAAAACTCTGTTCTACACTGTAAACCTTATTATTCCTTGTATGGGCATATCATTCCTTACTGCGCTCGTCTTCTACTTACCTTCGGACTGCGGAGAAAAGGTAAAACTCTGTTCTACACTGTAAACCTTATTATTCCTTGTATGGGAAACATATTAACATGCCAGAAATGAACATTTATTATTTATATAATAAATTATAGTAAGACACCTATAAATTAAAACAGAAAAATATAGCACTTTTATATCAAAAGGCCCTCTAATTTAGGACCTTCAGAAGAAAAACTTGTAGTTCTTTTCATACCTAACAATAAGACTCTGTACAGCTTATTTAATTAATTCTTCTTATGGCCCGGTGACACAGGAAGCGGACTGTCAGGTTGTCGGCCGCGGACAGTCCGCTTCCTGTGTGACCGGGCGTCCAGTCTAACTACTGGGCCGAATTTAATGAAATTTGGCTTAAAGGCTCAGAAAAATCATCCCCCCAAGCAAAATGGAGAAATGAAATTTAGCTCTAAATTTATTGGTGCTACCCCTCAAAAACTATCTGAACTAGATTTTTGACTACCCCTATAACAGAAATTAATTATTTCAGATTTTGACAATAAACACCTAGGTTAAATTAATAGATTTTATAACCATGAACAGGATGGCATAGTAATCTACTAGTCAGGTAGATATAGAAACCAATTTAACTATGCATGATGTTACAATGAATAGTAAATCCAACTATCAATAAGATAAACTAATTAGTTTGGGGGGGAGGGGGCAGCACCCATAAATTTGAAGATAAAATCCATTTCTCGATTTCGCCATGGGGTATGATTTTTCCGAACCTTTATGTCAAATTTCTTCAAAATCGGCCCAGTAGTTTAAAGCTGCATGCGTCTGCCAAGACTACAGACTATCGACAGAAATTTATAAAAAAATAATAAATAAATAAATCACAATACTTTCTCTTTATACATGAGAAAGTAAAATACAAAATATAAGACGTTTGATAAAGTGATAAAATGGTTCTATAACCTGCTTACTTAGTCATGATTGTTACAATATTGATAATGCTAAATGCAAAATTAACTTTACAAAACAATGAAATTTTATACGGTTGCATTACTTCAACTTATATCAATAAGGTACAAGAATTTCTAAAGTGACATAGGGAACTTGACAATCTCTCATATTTTGCACAGCTAAAGCCACCGTAAGTTTTCCTCCTGAAGATATTTCACTTGTTTTAACTTCATAATAACACAGAAGAAGTCGAAAAAGTGAAAATGTTTATTGCGGGAGTTAGTTTCCAGCGAATGGAAATAGAAAAGAGAACGGAGGGAAATAGAAGAGGAGCCACTGAGAGCTCGAGATATTAGTGGTTAGTATGACGGGCCAACAAGACAAACAAAAATATCACAAGTGCAGGGCGAAGCCTTCAGGATAAACGTTCGAAAACACTTCACAACCGCTGTCTGTTAATATTATGTATAATCCATTAAATATGACGTACTAAAATCTACAGCAGTTTAATTAAGATAACTATGTTATGTACGATTTCTCTTTAGACACAATGACATAAGTTAACTTACATGGCTTATCCTGAACAAACATTTTTCTAATTAAAGTTAGACAAAAGAACATAAGTCGACTTATGTTCAAACTTACTAAATTTTTTGAGCACTCTTAGAACTTAAAAAGAGGTGTGATAGAGAAATCACAGACACAGAAAGTGTGACAAAGATAGGTGTGATTAGACTTTTTAATTCCCAAGGCTTAGCCGAGGGTCCCTAGGTGCAGCTGAAAGAGATAATTATCGCGAGAGGAATTATAACACTTAACTCCCAAGGTACATACAATATTTTATCTCCAGTAGGGAGAAAATACTCATCTTTATCCATTGGACATTATTTTATTTATTAATTTAATAAATAACAATAATTGCTATCACTTTTAAGAGCAGTTATAAGAGATTCAATATTAAAAACAAATAAGTACTGAAATTAAACTCAAATAGAAGGTTATTTGGATGCAGGTTTAAACAATGATAAATAAGGTCGAAAAAGCAGTATCTCCAACCTTATTTCAACAACGTCACTACATTAGCTATTCATTCTCTATTATTTATATAATAATTAAGTTGGCAATCCTTCATTTTCTCCCTGGTTTTAATTTTTATCCCTACTTTTACTTTTCCTACCTTCTTTTTGAGTTCAGGGAAAAAAAGAATCACTTAAGTCCCTCTAAAAATAATCCATAATCATAACTTTTGCCTAACTACTGGAGATAAAAGTTATTTTTTAATATATTAATTTGTTTATGTAGTAAATTTTAATTTAATTATAATAAACAATATTACATCGTCCTTCTTCTAAACATAGATTATAAGTAATAAAATATTCTATCACTCATCCGGCTAAAAAAATCTTAAAGAGAAACCGTAAAATAAAAAATAAAAATATGATAAAGGAAAACGCAAAGAGAAAAATGCAAATAGAAAGCGTTAAGAGAAAAACCTAATGAGAAAATGCAAGCAAGAGAAAATATGAAGAGAGGGGGAAGAAATATGAAAAGTGGGGGAAGAAAGACGGATTATTTTTTGAGAAGGGTAAAACTGAAGTTGCCGTGTTTGTTCTCAGTTGAGCCATCTCCTCGTTAGCAAGTCCGTTTAATGTTAATGCAGATATTATTCCGATTTTGCCTTCTTTTATGTCAGACCAGACTAAGGCATCTAAAAACAAAACCTTTGCTTGACTACGTGAAATCATACATAATAGATGAATGCTTCATTTAACACTGGAAACGGGGGAAAAAATCAATACCATAAAACAGTTATCATTTTAATGTTTTTATTATTATTATTTATTTTTAAATTCTCATTTACGAGATTATAATATATTCACTTTATGCTACTCTTATAATTATTGTTACAAAAAATAAAATATTGTTAAGATATAATTACCATAAACAATTGCTTTAAAAAGTAATAAATTAACATAAGAAAATTCGTTAACTATACATTATGCAGAGTGTTCTAACAATTAAATTATTACCAGTTTTTTTTTTTAATTTTAAAACAAAAAATGCAGTTGTACTAAGGAATATGCAAAGATTAAGGTAATAATTGGGTATTAGCATAACATAAATCATTTTAATTGATATCCTTTAACAACGTTATATACTGCGGCAAGTTCTTGAAATTCTAGAAATTTAATCTCTTGATTATTACCTTGTTATTATGTAATTTGTATATCTATATTTATATTTTTAGGTAAATTATTGCATGTAAAATTTTTCTTCTGACCTTACGGAAGGTAGCGGAAGCTACGTGATCGTTTTGAAGAGCAAGATTTTTTTGATGTCTCCAATTTCACAAATTCCAAGACAGAAATCAGTTTCATTCATCAGGAAATATTTATGGTTCCGTGTCTGCTTTTCGGTCTGTCTGTCACTCTATTTTTACGAACCAACATATTTTAAAAACTACATGTCCGATTTTAATTAAATTTGTATGGTAGGTTATAATTAGCCCATGTTTGGTCCCATATAAGATAAAACTTTCTCATTTGTTTCTCTTCCACATGCGCGCAAACATTTTTATTTTCACCTAAAGCTTCAAAATTACTTATCTGGTCTTTATGAAATTTTGAAAGTTTTTTTTATGTAGACCGCAGATAGGACCAGATTAATTAATTTGAACAGTGTGCGCTCTTTAAATATTACTTAATTTATGCTTTAATTCATGTAAAGAATCAAAACAATTTTAACAGATATAATGAAATATTATATTATATTGTATTATTTGCTGGACTCGCTACGCACGATTGTCTTGCGGGTTAAATATATCCTTACTACCTTACAATGTGCTCCAAGTACCTTACCTCAACCTCTACGTGGAGGAACAATACTTGTTATTCCAGTATTACATTTGATAAGATAAGATAAGATTGTGTAAGATAGGACAATGAATGACACTGCCCATGCCCACAGAGAGAGGCCACTGTTAGAGTCAATAGAAGGCAAACATTTATTTTTTCTTTTGGCTACAGTTTGGTGGTTTTTATATAAATATAAAACACTGATTAGATTAGATAAATGTTTGTTGATGCCTGATTACATGAATACATTTTCTATTTGCAAATTCATTTTTTTTTTTTTTTTATGTTTAAAAAAAAATAAAAAAACTCTTTGTAACTAA
>KZ651992.1:225441-264122 GCA_001010745.2 Gerris buenoi | reverse complement strand
TATAATAACTAAATGATCTAAGGGCTACTTTTACACTAGTATCAGTTTTTTTTTGTTTTTTTTTGGGTGTCGGACTGCTTATGGTCATATACACCCGAATGTAGTCTGAACGTGAGTTTGGTGTGTGTTTTTAAGTTTGTTTAATTAATCTATGTATTTATTATTATATATTTGTGATTATAGTTGTATTACATTGTGATGTATTTTATATTTGTATATAAATTCTATTGAATTTTTATTTTTAGGTCTTAATAAATATTGTCATGTGTGTGTGTTTGTAATATGCGTTTTTATGTCATATTTCATTAATTAAGTCAGTATCTTTCAAGAATTTAAAAAGGTTTGTGATAATTTCTTCATTGTCACCTAAGAGTTCTGTTATGTCTGTTGGTAGTTGATTTTGGTCTCGTATTGTTTGTAATGTAGGGCAGTCACATAGTATATGTCGGACCGTCAGTTCTGCATTGCAGTATTTACACTTATCCTTCTCCTTATCTCTTACTCCGTACCGTCCAGGAGCGAACAGGTAGCTTTAAGTAAGCCTCGTGTGACCTATACGCAGTCGAGCCAGTACCGTCTCTTCATGTCTATTTAGGCGAGCTGATGTTTTCTAACATTTTATTATGGGTTTGATGGGTCGTAATTTATTTTCTTGGGTGCTTGTCCATTCATTTTGCCAATAATTTGTTAAGTATAGATATGAATTTTAAGTAGAAGTTTAATTTAGAGTTTTAGATTTTAAGTCCTTCAAGTTGGATGTAGTTTTCAGACCATGCAAACCCCTTACCTCTATCTATTACAAATGCTGAGCTATATATGTGTTAAACAAGTATGGTTTATTTTTGCCCAGCAATATAATTACAATAGAATAAACTAATAATCACCAACGACGAGGTATCTAACGATTCCAATTTTATCTTGATATATTTATTTGTGTTTACGTTGAGTGTTATAATGATTCTGTTAATGGTTGTTTATCATGTTTCAGTATATGCGTTACAGTGGTGGTGCTAAATGTACACTTCAGGTCCCCTCAGACACACACCATGGCGCCATGGGTGAAGCGTGTCTTTATACATATCCTACCAAGGCTTCTAGTCATGAAGCGACCATTCTATCTCATAGACAGAGCAAGGTAAAATATACGTTTTTTTTCTTGGACCGGTGGGTTTCACAAATTCATACATCCATACACACCAAACTCATGTTCAGACTACATTCGGGTGTATATGACCATAAGCAGTCCGACACCCCCCCCCCCCAAAAAAAAAGAAAAAAAAATTATTGAAAAAAAAGCCATGCAATGTCGGTTTGAATTATGTTCTTAAAAAAGTCGTTGTCTGGACATGTTGTTCATACATTCATTCATACATTCATGTCATCCATTGGACATGATCGTCAGACTGAAACATCTCTCACTTCCCTGGCATTCGAATTATCTTAATTATTTATAAGATGAAAGGTGATCCCTCAAAAGTTAATTTTGTAGTTTGTTGTGGGTCTTTAGGGATGTAGGTATTAATAATAAAACTCTCCTATCTCATTTCGCTGCTATATTTCGACTTCAAAACTTAAGTCATTCTCAAGCATCTACAACATTAATTTCAAACAAATTCAACATAATATTATCTCTATAATAGTCTTTACCACTATTATTTAGGATTATTACTGTTATTCTAATGAAACCCTTTTGGAAAAATAACAATCTTACCTATTTCCTTAGCTAAAACATTTCTTTTTCCATATGAAAAAATTGTCAATTATAAAAAGTGCCTATACAGCTACTCTCGTCATTTATACCAAGGCAACCCACTTCTACTCCAACCTACAAACACAATTTTAAACATGGTTTATATGTAAACTTAATAAAACTAGAAAATCTGCACAACCATGCTGTACTTATTATTTTTCATTTATTTTAATCAATACTGGGTGGTATTGATTAAAACAGATGCTTTATTTTTTAAATAAAATCAATTTAGACATTTGGGAACAGTTTTTGTAGGTTATAGTGGCGTTTTCCAGGATTCACAGTCGTAGAGGACTGAACATTTATGTTGAAGATAAGTAGTTTGATGCTAAGCTGAAATTTCTCAGGAGAGCGGTTCCGTCATCTAATGGATGAAGTCACTAAAAGTTGAAAGTAAACTAAATAACGGTGGTTTTTTTAGGGATCGTGGATACTGACAACGTTAACGGAGAACGTCAAAATGCCGTGGCGAATTTTTTATGACTGTCACAGCGGTGAAATTATTTTGAAACTTTTTGTCTTGTAGTGTTGTAAATGTTGTTGCACTAAAACTATTATAAACTATGTGAACCAGTGAAGAAGAAAAACATTTTGTTGGATTTTGTAATGAATCAAAAGGCATAGTATAGTGTTGAATGCCAAGAACATAGAAAAACCCAGTTATGTGAAAAAATATAACCTGTCGAGTAATATCGCAACTGCTCTTCATAAATGAGGTCTTCCAAGTGAACTAATAATGCTAAGTCTAGATAATTCATGCTCCATCATAATTACAAGACTTAATTCCGTTTTAAGTTTACAACTCTGGTTGCCGTTGAGACAACCATCATATTACGTCCACCGCCAGATTACGGCCAATGGATTAAGATGGCTCTAATTTTACGTCGACATCAGTGACACATAGCAGTAGTTTTTGACCGCTATATAACGGCCGCTTGGTTACGGCACCACTCTCCTTTGGAACCAGAGCTTTACATCAGTAATTTCCATGTGAGCTGTTGCATTGCAAATTTATAGTATCCTCTGCAGCTCCTTCGTCTGTAGTAATGATGCTTTCTAGTGAACTTCTTCAATCTCTTGTTGTATTTTTAAGACTAAGTAAACCAGGTATGCACACATTAATATGATCAGCATTTTCTATAGATATGAAAGAGACTGATAGAAGCAGGCGATGAAAGATAGAATCATAAATATCTGTTAAGCGAATCAAAAAAATTTAAAACCATTTTTTGATTTTTAAAGCTTTCTTAAAATATAATAATAAAATTTTCCTTTTCTCTGTTGATTAGATGATCAAATGATTTTTGTTGTGATGAAATCAAAAGTTGAGAAATGGAGGAGGGGGTGAATATAGAGATACTCACTGTAACTTTCAGGCTACACGTGGCTACCAGGAAAAAAATGAACCATTTAGTTGTCAATGGAATCAATTTATTAACTATTCGATTTAGTTTTATGAAAATAAACCAACTAGATTTAAATATTGGAAGTTTTATGGGAACATAATTACAATTTTTAGCTATAAAACTATAATACATTTACAATATACCATATTATAATATTTATTTTTTTTATTTTTTTTTTTTTCATTTTGCAGCATGCTATGCGGCAAGCATGGTGGTAGCAGCTGCCAGGTGCATGGAGTACCTCCTACGCCAGGACACCATAATCATCCGAAGAGTCTGCTCGTCAGCTCAGGGAGACTGAGTCCTCCTGCGGTGTCCGGTGCTAACGGTGCATTCCCATGGTACCACTGTCCAGAGTTGTACAAAGCCATCGACGGCATCCGTTACATCGCAGACCATACAAAACTAGAAGAGGATTCTACCAGGGTAACTTAATTGAAACTATACTGAAGATTAAGAGTGCAAGTAAAGTAGATATCAATAGAATAATGATCAACTGGAAAGCCTCTCCACAGAATAATGTTTATTTATCAATACTATATAGCTTTCGGCCTCTTGGCCATTATCAGTGTCGGTAAAAGGTAACGAAAAAAACCCGTGGAGTTACTTGAAAAACAAAAAAAGCACTGAGAGAGAGAGACCATTTTGTCTTTCAAGAGACTCCACGCCGAGTTTTTCGTTACCTTTTACCGACACTGACAATGGCCGAGAGGCCGAAAGCTATATAGTATTGTTAAATAAACATAATTCTGTGGAGAGGCTTTCCAGTAGTTCATTATTCTATTGATATTGAAACTATACTCTTTGTTGATATTTAAATTTTAACATTAACTAATACTATCTGCTTATACTACTAATGCAATTATCTGCTTGCAATATTGAGCTGATTGAGCATTTAAAATTGCGTGCATTAAAAAGAATTTTCCTCCTGTTTCTCTAGTTTACCCCCTCTTAAATAAGAATATGACAAAAGTGAAAATAACAACAATAACTGCACTCTTAAAGAGCTTTCCATCGACATGCATCATAAAGGACATATATTATACTACAGTAGAATCCCGGTATTTCATATCCCGTTATATCATATATCCCGATAAGTCGTATATTATTGCCGGTCCCTTGAAATAATCCCGATAATTGGTATAAAACCTATGTATTTCGGTCCCCTCAGTATAACGTATTTTTTTCCCCCTTTCGAGGTGAACATAAACGTCTTATAACTCGTATAATTCGGAGAATAATCCCGATAAAACGTATGAATGGAGGGGGAAATTTCCAAGATTTTGCTTATTTACTGGCTATATCTGTTGTTTTACTCTACTCAGAAAAAAATAACAACAGTTCACACTTCACTACAATTAGAGGAAGTATTAATTAAGTGTTTTTTTTTTTTTATTAATTCCGAATTGCAAAGGAACCTATTGGAGGGAACATTCTTCGGGGAAAAAATTAGAACTCTCGCGTGACGTTTGATCGGCATTAAACAAAGACTCAGGGGGGAGAGTGTGATTGTGTCCAAACCAAATGTAATTCCTGGACAGCCTAGATTCTAGATGAAGGAATAACTCTTATAATTCTGAGAAAAATCGCGGTTAAACGTATATGAAAGGAGAGGACCCTTTTCCAAGATTTAATTGTTTACCTCCTTCAGATCTACTCCGATAAAATGATATGGATAACACCCGAACAAATGCTTTAATTAAAAAAAACAACAAATTATTATTTTTTTTTTAAACCAAGTACATATTTAATTTTTTTATGATCATACACAGTGTATTTTTATGTGCAAAATAAATACAAGTCTTAATTATTACATTAATTTTTCTTTTTTTACCATCAATATTTCATAATCCCGATTTAGTGAACTACTCGATATATCATATTTTTTCTTCGACCCCTTGAAGATACAATATATCGGGATTCTACTGTATATTAACTTTTGTACCCCGTACTCCTTTGTACCAATTTAGACCATTGCAGATTTATACCTTCCTGTGGTTGGTCTCTATGACCGTGCCGAATTTTGTGCGGATTGGTTCAGCCTTACAGGAGGAATATGTACCCAACTAAATGCAAAGTATAGTATAAGAGCTTTGCTTCGCTCAGCTCAATCATAGCAATTGTTTTCATCAAAATTGATTTTTTTTGGGTTGAACTACAAAGGTTAAATTTATCATGGAGTATTTAAACTAAATTAAAATAGACTGCCAATTAGTGTGGCACATAGCTTCCTCGCATCCTATCATGTACTTTATTGCTATATTAACAATAACGTTATATTACTTTTTTGTTATATTTTTTATTGTTTAAAAACTATTAACAGTTTTTAGCGATCTTTAACTCTTCAAAGGGGTGTCGCTGTAGGTTTTACTAAAAAATTGTATTAAAAAAAAAAAAAATGTTTGTCTTATTGAATAGATAGAGTTTAATTTTTTCCCCGACCTAAAATTCTAATTTTAAATTTAAAGTTCACCTTTACGCGAGCGATGCTCGTGCAGGCTTGAACGGATAACGTTGTCCAACGAACTCGTCCTGAGCATTAGTAAAATGAACATGTCTACCAAATTTCATCAAAATCGGTTGACACTTACTCAAGTTATCGTCGCACGTTTCATGATTCACGGACACACAGACCGACAGACAGACACGGAACCAAAAATGTTCCCTGATGTCTGAAACGGATTTCTGTTTTGGAATTTTTAAAATCGGAGACAATAAAAACTTTTTCGTTCTCAAAAGTAAACACAATGCTTCCGTTACCTTCGGTAAGCTCGGAAGTAAAATATTATAATAATTTAGTGCTGAAAATATAGATATGTTTGTATGCGCCTTCGTCTTGTACATAAAGAATGAGTAAAGTTATTGAGGTCTGGTTGTCAGGTAAAATCATAGGTTGTCAGGTGCGTTTCTCAGTTGGTCTAGTGGTTTGCAGTCAGCCAGTAGAATAGGGATGGGACGTCAACGTCGATGTATCGATAACATCGATGAATCGGATCTAAAAAAATAATGTTAGAGTATCGATGTATCGGCAGAAGATTAACAAAATAGAAAATTGGTTTGGCTCGAGGAACAAATTCAGAGATTTATTTATTTTCTACTACTTTTTGCTTGTCGCTTCCAGAGGTCGTTGTTGATATTTTAAAAACATTAATATTTTAGCTAACATTGTTGTTGGTTTGGTTTTATTTTCAACATTGATATTTAGCTATCGATATACCAACTCTACACTAGATGTGCTACAGTCAAAGTATTGTCACATAGTTTATATCGTGGTCCTCCCTTATCTCAAGTAAACTAGTAGCTGAGAGTCAGTCTAGTATGGCCTATTCTGTCTATTGATAACCATTTATTACCGTCTATTTTATCTAAATGAAGAGTTCCAACTATAAGAGGGGTTTAAACGTCTCAAATTTTCATAAAAAAATTATGATTACATCATCTTAAGAACAATTCCACATTTAAGAATTTTAATTTTCAAATGCTATGAACATTTTTAAGTTTATTTACTTAATCTTATTTTTGGAATTCAACTTCAATACTTTTGTTTAATATAAAATCACTGAAGAAATTATTTAATTAAATTTTTAAAAATTAATAGTCTATAGTGGTATTAAATTATTCTATTCTTCTGAAAAAGGGGATATGACATTCCTTGTTTTGGATATTCTCAAACTTTAAAGATTATTCATGCTGTTCCTTTATTAAAAGTTTATTAAGTCACAACTTAAGAATCATTCCATAATGTAATTTTGTATAATTAAAGCATAAAACTGAGTCCTTGAGCTCTAGCATCCGATGCTAGAGATCAAGATCTCTTAATTTTCGGTACTTCATTTCAATGTTACTGCAACAAGCTTAAAATAAAGTTGATTTTGTAGACTTGGTTCTCCAAGGAGTACATCTCGTATGTACATCTTGTGTATCGGACTCGACAGCTGACCAGGCTGCAGTGTAACCTGGGTTAGTCTGATCTTCCCAACCTTTCCTGGAATTATGTAAACAATAATGTAATTTCAGGAGAGGATGGAAAGGTCAGATTCCCTTGAAATACTTCTTACTTGATGCGGACTTAATTTCAACAATTTAATATTCTTTTCTTTGATCTTCAAGTTCATCTGGAACTCATTATACGGTTTGTATAAGCCGATTTCCCCAAAAATATGCTATTCTCTGCACTTGAGCTTCAAAATATGAAGCTCATAAAAGCAATCCTAATATATCATATTGATGCAGAGATTTTAGGCTTGAGCGAGCCTTTTAAATTCATATTAATTAAAGCGCTTTTGCATAAGTATGTAGATAAAAACAGATTGAAGGAACAGCGTTCGAAATACTTTTCTTTAAATGCGTTTGGAATCACTAACCTAAGTGAACCGACAAGTTACGAGTGCTTTCTTATGCATTTGGGTTTTTTTTTTTTTTTTTTTTTAGCAATCGATTGAAGTTGTTATAACCACTTCGACCGCTAATAACCCTAAAATATTAAAATTTCTGTGGAAGTTATTTTTATATTATAGAAAATACATTTTAATTGAAAAGATAAAATCATTGTTTACTTCACTGTTCTTCCTTAATTTTGGGATATTTTATCGAAGTGAGCGTTCATCAAAATAAGCACAACGTGAGTAACGTTTACGTAAACGATAACTTGAATGAAAGTGGACTTACTTAGTTTCAATTTAGTATAAATGTTCCTAGCGTAAACCGTCAAAGCGTTCACACGCAAAACTCGCGTTAAAGTGAGCTCATGCGACAAATCTACCCCCTCCATCTCCCTTTATCCCCACTCAGGCAAAGTGGGGAAATTTGAATTGCTACTTTGGGAGATTATACCTACGGTTTGTTATATAGTGTGGATCCACCATAAGTTTTGGCTGACCTTATAGTGTTTAGGATCCTTTAAAGCAAATACTTTCTATTACACTTTGTGCACATTCTATTTCCTGCACACCAATTACTGACAATACGCAGCGGGTTTTATTAGTGATAGCTATGCAGGGTGATCCACGATAACATTTCATAATAAAACTACTAAATTCTATGGGTCAAATGCACCAAAAAATGTCGAGTAGGCATATGCCCATTTCTCAATAGTTCTCGAGATATATTTTATTTTTCAGAGTGTTTCACGGAAATTTTCATTAAATTCATAATATCTCAAAAAACTAAATGAGATAGAGAAATTAGGATAAGGGATAATGTTAAAAAAACATATTTATCTCTCATTGATTTTCAAATTATCAGCTGCTAATATCTTTTAAGTCCCGTTAGATATAAAACATTTTATTCTTTAAAGCTTGACCATGAAATTCCAGAGCTACACGTATTCACTTTTAAGTGGGGGAGATATTAGAAATGTGATTAATTGAGGAAAAACTTCTGCTTTTCATAAGCTTTTGGGAGGAATTATTAAGATTAACATACTAGTTTTAGAATTATAGTGGATTGAATGCTATCCAGGCTTAAAATTATTCGTACATGATCGCAACGAATTCTTGTACAGTTGATAAAATAGCGTCCAGAATAATAGTGTCCCATTTTGTTCTCTTTTTGATTTTCTTGCTGGTTCTTGTTGATTCGTTCATTTATTCTTTCTCCCATGGACGCTAAGTAATTAATTTGTTATCTAAACAAAGGGATACATCAGAAGAAATTGTCATGAGATGAACTTAACTTTTTAAAAAAAGCCTTTTGAATAAATTTTTATTAGAAGTTATCATAAATTAAGTTTCTATTAAATTTGATTAATAAGGCTTTACGTATTACAAAAACTGTTCTACATTATCAACAAAGTGTTTATTAGATTTTTTAATTTGCTACAAATAGGGGGTAACATTGGAAAGAAGTGCCAAAATAATTGACTAAAAAGATATTTTTGTCATATTAAATTTGTTGGTCAGAGGTAAATTAGAATGTCACTTTTCAGCAATTTTATAAAAGAGCAATTACACTAATTACGCTAAAACGTAAAAATTAAACAGTATTACTTCGAAATTGGTCGATCAAATAAATACGAGCCTCTTTCGATAATTTATTTTTATAAATACAATAGGTTATTACTATTGTATTTATAAAAATAGAATTTTATTTCCTTTCCGTTTTTCTTGCTTTCAGAATGCATTTCTCCCAACGTTTAGTTATTTTTATCCCGTTTTCGTATAATGAACAAGGATGGGCATTAGATCTGGTGCGTGGGCGAATAGTATGCTTTTGGTTTTCAGCGTGTTTACGGCCTTGCCATCTCTTTGCACCAAACCATTATCTTTGTCGATAAGAGAGTATCTTCTATTAACTGAAACTGGAGTGGGCGACGAATTCTGGTTGGTTTTAACGTTTTTCAAGGGTGATAAACATGACGCCCCTATCACTTGCCACCATTCTCACTGAATTCTTGTACTTAGATTGGATTGGTACTCACCCTCGTTCAATCTATGATAACGGGATAAAAATGAATACATTATTATTACATTTATTTATTTATTTATTTTTTAACTATAGTCCAGTCATTACGTGAATAGAGAGACCAATAAAGGAAAATAAAATGCAATAGTCATTTTCTCATTCTCTCGTTTTTTATATTTTTTGGGGTGCTGAATCTGAATTTTTGACTTTACAACCTCATAAAAGTTCGAAAAAAACTGCGAGAAAAAATACTCTTTTTTTCAGTTTTTCATCGCATTTTTTTTACACAAAAAATGCGGACCCTTAAAGTAAAGTGTACCTGTACCTATACAAAAGTAAACTATATATTGCCAATGATTTATGTGTATTTTTTATTCAAGTTATCGCTTAGAACTAGATAAGTATAAAGTATTAGAAAAAAAGTGGCCCTTGAGGAAGAAATTAATTACCTATATGTTTTACAGAAGAACTCTTTAGGCACTAGAGTACTTTTAAATTCAAATTAAATAAAAACAATAATATTTATATGTTTTTTCTGAGTCTATGATTTTCAAAATGTAAGCGAAAAAATGAAAAAATTGCTTTTATTTTTGCAGTTTTTCATACTTTTTTTTTTTTCAGAACGCATCACTTTTACGAAGTAAAATCAGGATTAAGCCATAAACATAAAAATGAGACAGAAAAAAACAACTGCATTTTGTCCCCCACCAAATTACCATTTGACTGGACAATTACCGAGTCTCTTTATGTTTGACTCACCGTATATAGCACCTTTATATTGATGATGTCCTTATACACTAAATTAGCAGTTATAGTACATTACCATTAATTATTTTACAGCGTAATACAGCAGTACATACCACAAAAAAGTAACTTCTTTCAAAAAATTGACTATAATTTACCTTAGAAGTATAGAAATTGTTAAAAATAAGCATTTGTAACGTGGATTTGGTGAGTGGAATAATGTAAACTGGTCAAGTGTTTGATAGGTATTTATTAGTATGAATGTGTGCTTGTTATAATAGGATGTGTACACCTCCAGAGTTAAGATTAGACTCCCCGTGTGACTCTATGCTAGAGCTTAGGCCGCTCCCTGACTTGTCGGTACGATATCGGTACGACATCGGTGCGGTATTTCTGCTTTACCGATAGCTTGCCGACAGCATGCCGAAAGCATACCGAAAGCTTACCGATACTGCCTTAATCTCCTCACTTGTCGGTATACTTTCGGTAAAATCTTGCAGTAACGATAGTGTCGTGGCGTGATTATGTCGTCGTCAGAAGAAGATACCATTATAGCGTGTTACATTTATTTGCGATTGCGTAGAAAAAGAAAGAAGTACTGGCGATATCCTTTAATATATAATTTTAAAATTATTAAATATAAAAAGTAAATACCTGTAATTTTTGTTTTATTGGAAATTTCTGTCAAGCTTTCTCTGTCAGGTCCTTCCTAACATATTCGGGTAATTTATAATTATTATATAGTTACGGATACTTTTAATTTCGGTCACCAAAGTAATTTGAATGTCTCTGTCTCTGTTGCCATGTTTGAAATCTCGGCCACGCTCAAATATAGAATGATAGGAGTTTATTAATCTAGTACTTTTTACCGCCTATGTTTTTACCTGATGTCCTTACCGACTCTCGGTATACCGATTCCTTACCGCACCGCTCCCACGCATGCGCCCTAGTCAGTCCGCTCCCTCACTTGTCGGCTAAGCTGTAAGCTCTCGCTCGGTACCGAGTCGGTAAAATTCTTTTATACAGTATAGTTCTTTTATACAGTATAGTTCCCTCGGCTTCGCCTCAGGAACCAACAATAACGCTCAGGGAGTAATGACTTTGTTTCCTCCCTTGGTGCGTAAATAACTATTACCGCGTGGTAAGGAATCGGTATACCGAGAGTCGGTAAGGACATGCAGTAAAAACAGAAGCGGTAAAATACTTAGGGTGGACTCATTAAAATACAGGCGCTCGGTAAAAAATCGATACGATGTCGTACCGACAAGTCAGGGAGTGGCCTAGTCTCATAGATCCTTGGTGGGGAAAGCACCACTAGACAGAAATTCCAGCCTTTGCTAGTCTAAGATTTACACTGCTTTCCTTGAATATTCTCGACTTGGCTTCCCCGTTACACAATCAAATTAAATTTTAATGTCAGTTGTACTTCAATGAAGTAAATAACTTAATTTGATGGTTTTCTGTGCAGGTAAAGGAAGATTGGAAGTACGTGGCGATGGTGCTCGACAGACTGTTCCTATGGATCTTCACGCTAGCGGTGTGCGTGGGTACGGCTGGAATCATACTTCAAGCACCAACACTGTACGACGATAGAAAACCCATTGATATTCACCTCTCTGATATAGCCGCCACTTCAGGCAAACTTATAGGCCTTAAATTGTAAACAGGTGGGTAAACTTTGTATTTAAAGTACTGAGGCACTCCGCACACGGAGCAACTCAATGCAAACTGGGTTTGCTTTCAGTTGCCGTCGACTCAATAATGACTGGAAACAAGAATATGATACGAACATGAAACTTTGCAGTGTTAAAGATCTTTTAAAACGCACCCATGAAAAATATATTAAACTCAAAATTATCAGAAATTTAAATCCAAAATGGTTGATAATTCATGTAACGTGAAATAAATAATTTTGTAAAAAAAATTTGAGTGAGGTATAAAATGTATTAAACAATAGATAGAATAATGCTATATCTTAAGGAAATTATATAATTTTCAACGCAATTTTGTCAAAAACATCATCTTGTTGTACAACTATATTTTGCTGTAACTAAAATTTTTTAAAAAATATGCAAAATTTATTGTTTGCTTGGCAATATGAAAAATAAGAATATCTGATTGATTTTTTCAATCATTGAAGTTTTTACATTGATTGTATACTTCTTTTGTTGGCTAATAATTTAATTGTCACAATACCAACGAAACCACTTTTAAGCATAACCATTTTATTTATTTATTTTATTTTTTTTGCAGGTCATTATCCTGATCCCGAGCCATCCATTTGACACCTCCCCCCTCACCTTAAGGTGTTGGAAATTTTATCCACGAATTTACTATACTTTGGATTTGTATCTATTCTATATTAAGTCACTTAATATATTATATATTTTTTGACACCTTAACTTTATATGTGCCAATTTAATCAACTTGATGTTCAAAAAACCAAGTTTCAATATCTGTCCTAGTTTCTATGTATATAACTTAGTATTTTATTAATATGTCAACTAATTAATTGAATAAATTAATCGAATTATTATNTTTTATCTGTTTATAAAATTACGTTATTTATTTTCTGACTTTGACAGTTGAAGTTAAATTTTGATTAAAAACAAAGAGTTTTGACAGGTGAACAAAATAAATTGAATGAAATTAAACTTACGGATATCTTGTGTTCTTTTTCGGGGTCACCAATTCTATGTGGGCGAGTACCACATAGCAATATTATTTCTAAGTTAATAAGTAATGATTAAGGTAAAATTTTCCACGACCACGAATAATTATATATTTTTATACACATCTAAAATACCACTGTGTCAAGATTCAACTCATAAAAATAAACAATAATAGTTTTAGTAACCATGGTAGCCACACAACTATTATTGTAGAGGTTGGTCCAGGACTGAGTTGTTTAGATTGGTTCTTTCATTGAAACATTCTAGACCAGGGGTTTTTAAAGGTCCCATACACGATCAAACATTTTGCGCAAACCTGATGTTGGGGAAATTTAGTTAAACATCATGTTTGCGCGAACATCAAGCAGCTAGCGCAACATACACAGTCAAAATATTTGCGCAAACATTTTGACCGAGTATGGGGGCCTTAATGCTCTGTGGATCTGTATGTTCTCAAATTGGTATAGTATTTTGTTTTTTACATTTTCCTCAAACGTGTACTAGTTCATAGCTATCTTTGGTAAACATATTATAGTTGGCATTTATGAAATAGTTAGTGACATTGGAGAGAATATAAGATTGAAAACGAAGAGTTAAACGATCGTCTGATTGTTATAAATGTTAATTGTGGATAGACAAAACAACTTGTGATTTATTTAAGTGTTAATTTTTATCATGTTCAATCACCTCAAAATATCGGTCAATACAGCCAATTTTATATATTCATTTTTTTTAAATACAAATCTTGCGCATGAAATCTATGATTATTTCTAAGATTATTATAAAACATGTTAGGTTTTTTTTTAACGTATTAGCCTCCGAACTTACTTTTTCGTACTCGTTCTGAAGAGTGAAATCGTTATATGACTCCAATTTAGAAAAAATTCTGGACAGAAATCTGTTTTAGACATCAGAGGGTAATTTTTGGTCTAGTGTCTGTCTATCATTCAACATTGAACTATCATTATGCGTGCCACTTAAAATAGAAAAGGCTCAAAGAAATAGAACAAATAGAAATAATAAAAATCTTAAATTAAAATGTGCTCACCGGTGAGTGCTTCACGGCGTGTTTGAAGTGGAGGGGCCCTCGGCGTTTTCTTTCTTCTGATCGAATACTTCAAGTAATGGTACGATATAAATGATAATAATAATTTAAATAATAAATGAGAAACATAACTTCAAATAATATAACTTCAGTCAATAAAAATGACGGACACCGCGAATGGTTACAAACCTCAGCAACTAGCGTAGGTCACGCCCTCAGATTACATGGTGACAGATTACACTACTGGAAAACTATTTTTATTCGTTCCTAAACAGTTTTTTTTTTGTTTTATTTTTAATTTAGAAATTTAGATGTGAAAATTTAATGGCGGAATATGTCGTCCAAAGTATACCATTTCTACACTAAGTTAGAATTTATAGACTTTATAAGTTTTTACTAAAGTTTAATATTCTAAAATTTTCTTTTTATCAGATAATTAATTAAAACTTTACTATTTGTTCTTGAGTTGTTGTAATTAATATTAGATTGTAATCGTGGGCTATA
This sequence comes from Gerris buenoi, assembly GCA_001010745.2. Classification (NCBI taxonomy): domain Eukaryota; kingdom Metazoa; phylum Arthropoda; class Insecta; order Hemiptera; family Gerridae; genus Gerris; species Gerris buenoi. The sequence continues at coordinate 249,599 of KZ651992.1, read as the reverse complement.
TTTAATTTTTTTTAACTAATCAAATAACTACAAGGAAAACATTTTAATTTTTAAAAAATAATTAATTAAAAACATAAAAACAATGCGATGTGAAAAAAAGTTTATTTTACAACATCGAAAAATAATATTTACAATTTTATATACTTAAGACATAGAAATTTAAAAAATAATGCAGACTTCATTTTATTAAAATAAGTAATCAAATATTGATTAAATAATTATAATAAAATGTTTTGTTAAACATAAATGCAATATCAACATTTCACAATGTCACATTATATGTCTTCTTTTTTTGCTTTTTTAAAAAAAATCTAAATATATTAAAGTTATGCAAAAATAGCCAGGCTAAAGAAGGCACTATTTATTCTAAATTGTTTTTAATATTTGATGGGATAACAAAATTAAAAAAAAATGTTACTAATATTTAAAATTTAAACTAAGGAATTAAATATTATAATATTATACTTTATATTTATCAATATATTGCCTATATTATGAATTAAATGTACAAAAATAATTTACAATATTTTTTTTCTTAATATTTAAGTAAATTCTATATCAATTCAGTACTTTCATTTACTTATAGTTTAATGTACTTCATTTTTATTAAATAATTAAAATTTACATATTGTTTACAATCAGGTAGTTTAATATAAATTAGGAAAGTTATTATAAACACACATTGGCAGCCTACTTCTAATATAGGTATTGAATGGGCAGCTATTAAATATTTTAATTGCCTAGGTGTGCAGGCATAGTAGACAAAAATATATTTAAATATATATGAACTGCCTGACACCGCATGGCTAAATAGCATAGGTTTAAATATTGAAAGCTTTGTAGAAAACCAAATATAAATAGGGATACATTAATTTAAATGTATTGCAAAACCAATTGGAGCAATTGAGTCTCTAATAGTAAATGTTACTTAACGTACCTTCAATTTTTTAAAATTGGGACAAAAATTAACAAAATCACATCACTTTATTCTAATCACACTTCTAATAGACTAATATTTCTTGTATAATTATGTATACAGTCTAGATCGATCGATAATTCTATACTCTGTCATCAAAATCGTGAATATAAACGAATTTAAATCGTTATTTTCAAGTCCATGAAAGTATAAATTAAGATTATAAAACGAATAAAAAAAATAAAAAAATCTCTTTATGATGGGGGTTGTTCCATCGCTTTACCGAACGTGGCATTCATGATTTTGAATAAAAAACAAAAAACTTGTTTTCAAATATTTTTCTTCTTGGGGAGGACGTACTTTGGCATTGTGGTAACTAAAACTGGTACGATGATAAACTCAAGTCAAGGAGATTTGAGAAAGGTGGTTTAGTGATGACTTTAGTTCAACGTCGTATCTAGTGGAAGCTAAGAATTGATTATGTGAGATATCCAGTCGACAGTATTTGCTACTCTGTGATAGATTCCAGGTTGACCTCTTTGTGCACAGGAGTAACCAGCGCTGACGATTCCAATAAGAAACCATCTGCCAGATTTTTCAAACATTAATGGTCCTCCACTGTCACCCTGAAAGTATAAATGATATTATATATTCCATATCTGTTTTATAAAATGTTAGCCAAACATTCATAAATAATAATAATCTTTGGCACTACAGCTTGTGAACGGGTTAGGCATACCATAGGTCTGTTTACCAACCATAATAGTACAAGTACTAGACGGGCAGGATGAACCACTTGTTCGATCCTATAAATTCTTAACCTAAAAGACCATCATTTAAGCCCATATTCCTATTCCCGTTAATGACAGCTCTAGCTACATCACATTTCACACATCCTCTTTACATTGTACCATCGAAGCGAGTATGATTTGATTATTAGTGAGCCATATAAATCAGAGCATCACGCCGAGGGATCGAACCCAAGACCTCGTACCGCTCTTGATTGATGATTCTGTGATGACCGAGCAAAAGTGGTAAGTAATTTAATCCACACGGACACGCAGGCACTCACTATAATAGTTTTCCTGTGTTAGCGTGTCTATCAATCTGCTAAGCTATAGAAACTGTTTAGTTGACTTCAATTAAACTCCAATTGAAAAACTCCAATTAAACTCAGCTGCTATTCAAAACCCTTCAAAGCAAATTTATCATTTTCAGATCTATATGGTATTTAATATCTGAACTACCGCTATTAACAATATTTCATATTTTTTTTAGGTATCTTCATGTCTATGTCTAAAAGAAGATTGATTTTAATTTCTTATAGCTGTACTAAAATGCTAAGCATATACAAAGCCAATTGTTTAATACCATGTCTAGTTCGCCAAATTCACCACTTTCAGGCAAATATTTATTGATTAAAATTTATTATATTTGAAATGAACATTGAATTCAAACTATCGTGACATTAAAATGGGCGTTTCAGTCATAATTGAAGCATCTAAATGAGAATAAGGGACGTTCAGATGCACTAATTTTGAATAGGATTGAAGAATATATTGCATCTTTTTAATACCCTATGTGATACCTCATAAATACCCGATGATCAATGTGAAAAATAACTTACTTCTCTGGAATTCAAACCGGGTATTTTTATTTTAGTAGTATTATTAATTTTTACTTAAGTGTTGTAGTTCACTAGCCCCTCATCTAGTCTACCCCCTTCCTGTGTAAAAGCTACTCAGAGGTTCCTGGTAAAATGTTTCTAGTCTAAATTTTAGAAAGTCTGTTTGGGTTAAAGAACCCAAAATGAAGGTAAAATTAAATTAAATTGTTCATTATTTTTAACAAGTTCACTATTATATAATTTAGTTAAGATATGTTAAATTTACCTGGCAGGAGTCTTTACCACCTCCTCTATATCCAGCGCACATCATTTCATCATAGATGACTAGGTTAATACCGTTGGACCTGTGCCATCTTTCACAAAGCCTGTTGTCAATCACGGGAACATCAACAGCCTGCAGTGTCTTCGGCCTCAATCGAGATCCTATATCAGATAAAGAGAAAAATAAATGTTTTCGTTTTTAAATACAGTCGGTTTATCTTATAACAAAATTGATGGTTAAAGAAAAAATCGCGATTAAGAAATTTGGTTTTATGATTTTTGTTTAATAGAACAAAAATTTGTGGTCCAGAAAGAGGATGATTTCTGTCCGGTTCCATTTTCATCCACTACAGAACTGCTTCATACTTTGAATCTTTATGATATTTTGCTTCCGAGCTTACCGAAGATAACGGAAGCATTGAATTCACTTTGGAGAACCAAAAAGTTTTATGCCTCCGATTTTAAAAATTCCAAGACAGAAATCCGTTTCAGACATCAGGGAACATTTTTGGTTCCGTGTCTGTCTGTCTGTCTGTCTGTCTGTCTGTCGGTCTGTGTGTCCGTGAATCATGAAACGTGCGACGATAACTTGAGTAATTCTTGACCGATTTTGATGAAATTTGGTATACATGTTCATTTTGCTAATGCTCAGGACGAGTTCGTTGGACAACGTTATCCGTTCAAGCGTTCACGCGCAACGCTCGCGTAAACGTGAACTTCAAATTTAAAATTGGAATTTTCGGTCGGGAAAAAAATCAAACCATATCTATTCAATGAGACGAACATTTTTTTCAAATACAATTTTTTAGTAAAACCTACAGCGACACCCCTTAAAATAAGAAAAACGGTCGTAGCTGTGTTGAAATTTTTTAAAAATTAACGCTTTGTCTAATTGAAAAACTGGTTGCACAAACCGGGTCTGATTTTTAATGATCTACAATTTTGGTCATAGGACATTTTGTCGTATCTCTATCGGTTGTACCCTAAATGGGGCAATTTTGGTTTTAATTTTTTCAATTTTTGCCTTTAAGCTCTCATATCTTTGGCAATTGTTGACCGATTTTAATTCTGATTTTTGGGCTTTAATCTGTCACTAATGCCCTTTAAATTAAGTGTTTGGTATGTTTTTAATTCGTCCTATTACCTGAGAAATTGAGAGTAAACTTTTTCCCGAGTGCCGTGGTCACGTGACCACTTTTTTTCGATTTCAGTATTGTGTCGTATATCATTTGAAAGGCCTTGATTTGTACATTAAAGCGGTTTTATTTGTTTATTTTTATAAAAATTTGTACCCGTACTTTCGTACCGATTTGTTGGTTTTTTGCAGGTAAAAGAGGTTAAATAAATTTTTCATAATTTTGTAAGTGGTTTATTTTTCTTTATTAGGTTATTTTATGCCTTATTGGATTGTTTGTTTATTTCAATATAATTATTGAACCCAAGGGTACAGGGGTACAATTGTCAAAATTAATATTTTAAATAATGATGTACATCGTTGAAAAGCTCTTTAATAGTAGATTAATAATTGTTATGGAGTGTATATTGTTATGTTTATTTTTTCTTAGGATAAATTGAAAATAACTGTTTTCTTTAGTTTTTCGGATTTGGTTGAGTAGGTTATTGTTTAAATGGATAACTTAATAATACATTTTAGCTCTTCTTGTCTAGACCATTACACATTGATACATTATGTTATATTTAAGCTTTATTTAACTTTTTCACCCAAATAATTCATAGGGGCTTGATAGTTTATAATACTTGATAATTAAAAAACAAAATAGCTTAAGCCTACTAATATTTTGGCAACCCATCCCTAGGTTTCCTGACCCTCCCCCTAATCAATGAGAATTATATAAGTTAAGTCAAGTACCAGACCTATAAAGTGTTAAAGATCGCTAAAAACTGATAATTATTCTTACACAATAAACAATAAAGTAATAAATAGTTAATGCTAATATAACAATAAAGTACAAGATAGTATGCGAGGAAGCTATGTGCCACACTAATTGGCAGTGTATTTTTTTTTAAATCTCCACTTATTTTGTATAGCTTAAGGCTCTACCACCCTTTGAGGTAGAAAAATCATTAAAATAAAAATTTTATTGGATCCAAGCAAGATATAAAAAATTGGGTTTCATTCCTAATTTTAATTCTTCATAATTTGTGCCCTATTTCAACAATACCCTACTACAATAAATACTACAATTATTTCAATTCGGTGCCTGTACTATTTATCACAGGTAGTTGAAATAGGGCTCAAATTGTGCAGATATAAAATTGGGAATAAAGCCTGTTCTTAGATTTTTGATATCTTGCTTAGAACCAATAAAATTTTAATTTTACACTTTTTCCAACATCAAAGGACCTTATTGAATCCTGGTTTTTCAAAATTGTAGACACTAAACTCGGAGACTTTATATTTACGAGATACGTCTTTATTATTAATTCCTTTATTAATGTAAGAATGTAAAAATTGGTACATTAAAATATGTTTGGCTGATGATTCGGGGTCGAAAGCTGAAGACAAATGCGATAAACGCCTTGCTGGACGCCAGTTTGCAAACTCCTTTGATCTGATCATCCGTGTGAAAACTGGTCTTACATCTCTGGGATTCGAATCATCACCAGGAATAGCAATCATAGGGTTGGGATATCGAAAGAAATTATCGATATTTTTGATATATCGACATCGAGTGAATGAACATCGATATTAGTCAATATATCGAAAGAAATTATCGATATTCCCGATAAATTGAAAACCTCCCGGAATACCTCGAAGTTTTCCCTCTGTTGACCGAAATAAGTCATAAAAAAAGTTATCGGCTTCCGGTTTTCGATATTTTCTAGAAATATCGATGTTCCCGATATATCGAAAGATCAATATCGATATAAAATATCGATTGTTTTGGGTCCGATATGTAGATATTTTCGATATATAGGTATCGATGTCCCAACCTTAAGTAATAATAACTTTGGTTTCAGGCAAAAATTTGCTTGAATCAATCTCACTCTAGTGTTTAATTCTTTCATTGCTAAATCCGTTACAATATGTATTACCTGGCTGAAGTGCGCCCCAGCCAGCTGCCCAGCCAAACTGTCCTAAGAAGTCTTCTCCCTTTGTAGGCAAGCATATAGGAGAGATATGAGGCATATACTGTACTGGCCTGTCCAATTTTAGAACTGCTACATCGAACCTGCAAACATAAAACGTAAACATTTTGTCAACACTCGTTTTATCATCACACAATAAATTTTGCATTTAATCTTACCGATGGTAAAAGAGGCTATGTGATCGTTCCGAAGAGAAACATTTATTTATGCTTCGATGTCAAAAATTACAAGACAATTAGTTTCAGACATCAGGGAACATTTTTGGTTCCGTTTCTGTCAGTCTGTCACTCAATTTTTGCGAACCGACATGCCCAAAATACCTACTACTCATCCAATTTTATTTAAATTCTGATGGTAGGAGATAATTGATATTTCTGGTTCCACATAAGTTTCAACCTTCTGCATCCATTTGTTCTCTTCCATTTGCGCACAAACATACATTTATTTACACCTATATCTTCAAAAGTATTTATCTGATGTTAATGAAATTTGGTTTGTTTGCCCAACATAGCCTGTGATTAATTTCAGACATTTGCAATTGATCCATGATCTATAATATGAAAATAAAAAAAGGAAAGAAGATGTCTCTCAAACCATAAAATAGCGTTTTTAATTTTATTTTAAACCTATGAAACCACCTGGATTCTCTCTTATTAAATTAGAAGGGTGTACCATATTGATAATTAATTTTGATATTAATTTAATCTTATATTAAATCTGGTTTTTATTGATTCCTAATTTGTAGAAAATATTTGTTCTCTTTTCAAGCATTATGACAACTGTGAAGGAAATTAGTACTTAGTTTATTCCCTTTTGACAAATGGACAAAAGACAAAAGGACAAAAGACAAAAGCCAAAAGGACAACAGACAAAAGGACAAAAGACAAAAGGACAAAAGACAAAAGGACAAAAGACAAAAGACAAAAGGAAAAAGACAAAAGGACAAAAGACAAAAGCCAAAAGGACAAATGATTAAACACTTTTGTCATTAATTTTGATAACCTTATTTATTAGAAACAGACTAAGAGGACTTTCTCTAAATGGTGGGCAGGATTTTTAAAATTAGAATTTCGACATTTTGACGTCATAAAGAAATTGAGAATGGTAACTAAACAAAAGTAAATACATTTTTTTCCTAATAATCGACATTTTATCCGGTTTCCTTTTAGAAGATTTTAGATAATTGTACATCTTGGGTAAATGAGTTTCTTCGAAAATTGAATTTTTTTGTAATTGAAACTTTTCTTCCTCGCATCTCCCTAATATAAATATAGGGTTTAGTAGATAGAACCACACAGCCACTAGAACAAAAATGTTAGCGGATGATTGAAACATAATATATCTACGATTGATACGAAATATAAACATTGTATCTCTGTTTAGATGCGTAGAAAGTTATTATTTTCGTAGTTGTATTCATTGCGCATATGCGTCTCATAATTCCTAATTTTTTCTGCCCTAGTGCGGTAAAAAAGGCGCATTCTTCATCGTAACGCACGATTAGCGAGTTTATTAACATTTAACAAAACTAATTTGCTGTTTGTTTAATTAAAATAAGTGTATACATCGAGTTTTAAACCATGATTGATTTATGTCATTATGACGAAAATGAGGAGAATAATACGCGTCCTGAAATAATTAATTAGGCACAAAACACAACTAATGAATTAATGTCATCTTTATCAAAAGAGAAATACGAACTTACATATAGGAAGTTTATTTTTTCCTGTATTTATTATTAAAATATAACAATCGTAGATAAAGTACGGTACGCAATTCGTGCGAAAACTGCATTTTGTTTTCTCGTGTGGTTTTACTAACCTCGCGGTTACTCAGGAGCAAACTCCACCCTCGCATGCAAAATGCTACTTTCCGCACTATGCACGTAATGTACTATTCGTTGTTTCAGTCCAAAAATAAAAAAACAAAAAACCTTTTTAGCATAATGACTTTCATTATGCATCTACTATTGTATTAAATTGATCTTTGTTGGGAAAAAAACAGTAAAGTAACACAAATGTATTACCAAAATATCTCCTCATTAGAGTACAAAGGCCATAACGGAACAAAAGCATAATGAACTCCTTAAAACTTTAATTGTTTCTGTTAAGAAACAATGAAGTCAGGGATTAACCAATCAACTGAGAGAAGAAACCAAATGTAATCTATTTCCCTAATTTCTTAGAATCACTTTCTGTTTCTATTCAAAACGTGATTTTTTTTAAGTTCATGAGATTGCTTCTAAAAAGAATTTGTTACTATTGTTTAACTAAATTAACAAGGATGTTTGTTTTAACATTTTTTTTTAAAACAAAAACAAGAGTACCAACTATACAAGAGTAAATATCCCGCTTAAAAATTAAAAAAAAAGAAGATTTATTCTTATTTTCATTGATAGAAGATAATGTGCTTGATTATCTATTTTTACAATTGTCTATCTATTTCACTTTCCTTTTTAAGAGTTTTTATTTTGCTTCCTAGTTTACCGAAGGTAACGCAAGATATGGGATCGTTCTGAAGAACGATAGTTATTTACGCACCAAGGGAGTAAAGTAAGAGATTGCACCCTGAGCGATGAAGTTGGTACCTGAGGCGAAGCCGAGGGAACCATAACGTTCACTCCCGAGGCGGAGCCGAGGGTGTTAATTATCGCGAGGGTGCAAGTGATTTTTACTCCCGAGGTACGTACAAGATTTTAACCTCCAGAAGGGAGAAAAAAAATATTTGAATAAGATTTTACTTTTAAAGTATTTTATAAAACAAAAAGTAAACATTTTTTTATTTTAAAAACTAGATATATATATATACTAATAATAATACTACATCAAATAAGTTTAATCATGTTATAATTAAATGATAAGTAATTATTTGAATTGCAATGCAAAAATCAAATGGGAGAATCAGTTGGTAGCTGAGTCGTGTATTGAATGGTATTGACAAGTAATGTATAATCATATGAATGAGTAGATCTACATTTAGAAATTATTATTTCTTATAACTTTTTGTTTGTTTTACTGATGAGTCACCATGACAACCGTCCTGAAGGTTGTGTGTGAAGATGACATTATAGATTTAGACATTAAACAATAGAGGTGGTTAGAAATAAATGAAATGTGTATTAGCACCAAGCTTATTTACTTGTGCTTATCACTTGGGCAAAACTGGAGGGAATCATGAAAGTTCATGATTCCCTCCTTTCTCATTACTCCCTGTTGAGCCCGACCGGGTGCAATGAGCAACTTTCTTCCCTGCAAACTAGGGAGAAAAGTTCACTTTTTCTCCCCTCTTGAGGTAAAAATATTTTATGTCTTCTATTTAAAAAAAACCCAAGACAGAAATCCGTTTTAGACATAAGGAATCATTTTTGGTCCCGTGTCTGTCTCTCGGTCTTTCGCTCCATTTTTGCGAACCCACCTATCTTTATAACTACACGTCCGATTTTGATGAAATTTGTATGGTAGGTCAAAATTAGCTCACTCTTGGTCCCATATCAGTTTCAACCTTCTACGCCTATCTGTTTCTCTTCTACATTCCCACAAACATAAATTATTTATACAACATAAATTATTTATATACCTATAGCTTCAAAAGTTCCTAAATATGATTTGAATGAAACTTTTATAGTTTATCGAATGTAACCCACAGATAGCCCAAGATTAAATTGAACCGTCCACGATCTTTAAGTTTTGCTAAATTGATACTTTATTTCATGTGAAAAATTAAAATAAATTTGACAGAGATTAAATAAAAAGTGAAAACAATAATGGCTTGTAAAAGCATAAAATCAATAAAGTACATGATAGGATGCGTGGAAGCTATGTGCCACACTAATTGGCAGTCTATTTTGTTTTATTTTGTTCAAGAAATTTCTGTTTTGTTATTATTTTGAAGAGTAACTGACAAGATTTTTTTTTTTTATTTAATTAATCTCAATTTTGGTCTTTATAAAATCTTCTTTTGTTATCGTTTAACAATTAAATTTAAATTTACGCACTTTAAGATGTTTTGATATACCTCTTTTATATTGAAATATAAATGTTGCATCTTCAAAATAAGCTTCATAATTATCTTTTTGTTCAAATCATGGAAACAAAAACATGTTTTAAATCATGTGATATCACTTCATGTATAATTGTTTATTTCTAATTCAATTAAGCTGCTTAGAGAAATGTTAAGCAACAAATTTGGTAAATGAATTTCTAAACATAATAAGAACACATAACATTAAGCTCATATAAAGTCATAATCGAAAGACAAAAATGTAAAACAATTCTTACAAAAACGCGTACTTGAAAAGTAAGAAGAATTGTAAAATTTTATATTGTGTTAAAATCTGCTTTCTTATTTAGACAATTAACACTCAATTATAACTTGCAAGCATTGCTTTTGTTCTAAAAGATTCAAACAATAAAGCATACAGCTTATTCATTGCCTACGTCTTTAATCAGCTTCAATAAAGCATACGGCTTATTCAATACCATACATCTTTATTAAATAGCTTGTTCAAATGGGATTATATTCTTACGTACTTTCAGCTTATAAACAATGATGTCATTACAACTGATGTCAGTAGTTCTTTGTGATGTAGTCTTACGTTAAATTGTTTTTTTGTTGGATTGAAACTGAAGAAAAGGGCGATTTTCAGAAAACAAAAGATTTATAATTTTTTCCCCCCTAAATATCTTCCTTATAAGGGGGTAATAGTAATAGAAGGGACCTAGTAACTAGTACTACACGAGTAGGACAAACTACTTGTTCGAACCTAGCAAATAGGTCTTATTAAGGACTTTTTAGGGTTTCGTTGGTAAAACCAAAAAAAAAGAAACCCTTATTGTTTCGTTCCTGTGCCTGTCTGCCTGTCACTCTGTACGGTTCCAATAACTTTTAAGCCAAAAGAGATAAAAACATGAAACTTTCCAGTATATCATTGTCATGAAAGATCGTTTTGACGAACACTCAAGAAAAATATAGCGAACTTAAAATTATCAGCTGTTAATATTCAAAATGGCAGACACTTTATGTCTCGTGATAAAAAATATATATATTTTTTTTAAAATAAATTTTGAGTGGGGCATCAAATGAAAGGTATTAAAGGGATGATTAAAATAAATAAAAATAGGTACTACATTTGTAAATTGTTCAATTTATCACGCTATTTTGTAAAAAGGCATGTATTTACAACATTTTGCCAAACCAATAAAACCCATTGTTTGAGACTTCACGCACGACCATTTTATTTACTTAATGTGACTCTCTAAACGAAATTTCTTGCCTTTTGCTGTTAGTACTAGAAGTAGTAAGGATTTTGTGCAGGTACTAGACGGGTAGACGAATTACTTGTTCCAACCTAGCAATTAGGTCTTATTAGGGCTCTTTGATTCCGTTACCTTCGGTATTTTCGGAAGCAATAAATACCAATAGTTCTTTCTTTACCCTTTGGTCCACATTATTTTCTTGTTCACATAATTTCTAATAATTTTGACTATTCTTTATAGAATAGCTTCGAATTTGTAAAAACGTGATCAATTATTTATTGAGAATAATTCCGACAATTTTGATTAAAAAAAATCGAAAATGTCGTCAAAACACAAATGTTTACAATATTTGTCGTTTTTCCAGGAAACATAAAGTTTTCGAGAAAATAGCTGTAAACGTGGACGTTAACCCTTTCGGGTCCAACGACGTAATAATCCGTAAACTTTTCTTTTGCACTAAGGACCAACGACGTAATATTCCGCAAGTGATTTTTTGTGTTATGACGTCACACTACTCACTCGGTATTAATTAGTTATTATAGTAGTTTTATTTCTTTAGTTACGGACTAATTATTAAAAAATAAAAAAATTAGAAAAGAAGCGATGATGAAACACGAGTAGGAAGGTAGAAATTAATCCGGGCCGGGTGTTGATAGGTTCATAGGAACCCGGGCCTGGCTAACTCACCTCCCCTCTACTATCTCGGTCCTCAAAGGGTTAAGAGGCCGGGTTCGATTCCCCGCCATAAAGGACTAAAAAACGTGAAAAATCGTAAGAACTAATAAATGGAAAACACTAGGCCAAGTAATTATGTACTCGTATATGAAAAAATTTTTTCCTAATAAAATCCTTTTCCTTTTGTTTTAAAAATCGACAAAATGTGTTCATGTTGTTATTCAGTAGGAGATATTTGAATCAACCATGTATAAATAATTTTGGATAATACCTAAGAAGTACCGGTGTGGAAATCCCACACATGACTTCCATGAAATGTTGTGGTGTCTATACGTGAGCAAGAGATAACTCAGTATAAACTACATCGTACAAACAGCAAATATCGATTATAGTTTTGCAACAATAATAATAACTAATGATACACAATAAAAATATATATTTAACATAAAAATAAAATGTTACCCTAATAAATGTCGGTAGTATGTAAAAAGATTAGAGGATATGTGTCCGTTCCGATGTTTAGAGCTAAACTGAAGTGAAAGAAAGGAGGTTTGTTTACATCTAGAGTTCAAGGAGAGTTTATGCGAAAACAAAACAAATTGATTAATTTTTATCCTTTATAACAAAAAACCTTTATTATTCAATGTTTGTTTATATTTTCTTTATACTTGTTATTAACTATAGAATGTGAGAATATAATAATAAAAGAATTTAAAATCAGCTGATAGAAATGATTGTTTACAAAGTAAATAACACGGTATTTTTTTACTTTTAAATTTCGATTCTTCTTTATAAGTACTACAAATAATTACAATAATAAATACTTTTTTGAAACGGCATTAATGTGCGGTTTCAGCACTCCAATCAAAAATTAAATCGGTCAATTATTGCACATGATATAAGAGCTCAAAGTCAAAAATTTAACAAAAATAAAAAACATGTCTCTATTTAAGGTAGAAGGGATGGTCCTACGACAAAAAGTCATAGGACCAAAGTTGTAGATCTTTTAAAATCAGTTACCTCTGGTGCTATCCGCTTTTCGATACGACTTACAGTTTACCCGCAATTTGGTTCCGAAAATACCCTTAAAAAAACACTAAAATGCTAATATCTCCCAAACCGCTTGTCCGATTGTACTCAAAAAGTATAGGTACAATCTACTATATAGGACACATATATACCCCAAAGGAAATTGAAATCAAATAAAGCCTACTGAAGTTATCGTCGACAGACCGATTTCGTGCTTAAGCGACTGTAGCTCCGAAACCTCGTAAGCTACAATGATGTAATTTGCGCCATCAGTTTTGCCGTCACGAGTTCCAAAAAATGCCGCAAACCGCATCTCAATACGATGTCTTGAAGCGATGCTATAGAGGTTTAAAGTTCCGAACGAACGTACGAACGAACGTACGAACGAACGTACATACATACATACGTACGCACAGACGTACATGTATATGAAACGGATTTCTATGACACCCCCGGGTTCTTAAGACCTGTCCTTCACAGAGATCTCGGAATCACGTTTTGGAGGGTATCACCATACTTCCATTTTCATGGAAGTAAAAATATTGCTCCTCTGTTTTTAATAGGAATTTTGAAAATAATTGTAATAGCTTCTGAAAATAACATAATTCAAAATAACCTGTTAAAAATTGACAGGATTTTTGGTCAAATTTACCATAATATAATTGGGAATTTTCACATGTATTGGAGCAACGGATGGACGATAATGCAATAAAGCGTCGTCTGTCATATAACGCTGCGAATTAAACAAAAATGACATATTCATCAGCGACATAATTGAAACTCCTGTTTACAATCATCACATATATGCAATTTATAAATTGACGCCATGGTAATTAAAAATTATACATAAAAAATACCGCGTAAACATGTTTGACGTCATCATGCAAAACATGAAAAACATGTTTATTCATTTCTGAAACGTATTTTATTATTCTGATTAAATGACACTTTTTAATTTGCAAAAATCAGCTTAAACGTGTAAAGAGGGGCTTTTTCATAACTTCAAATGGAAATTAATTATTTCGGGAAAGCTGCGTATTAATTGGAAATTTTGAGAGGAAAATAAGATTTTTTTTTAGCCAGCATTTAAGCCCATCCTAAATGGGACCTCCCTAGATGAGAATTCGTAACGTATATATGTATATCTGTAATACTTATTATGAAGTAAACAAATAAATAAGTAATAACAAGAAGGTATATCTTTAGATTGTTACTCCCCTATGTTTTTAAGAATACAGAAGACTTGGACTAAATAACTATATCACACTTCTGTTTTTGTAAGGGGAGTAACAGTCTAAAGAAGACCATTTGTACACCTTCTTTAGATTGTTACTCCCCTATGTTTTTCAAAACTATTATGTAAATAACTATTATGACAAAGGGATATTTTTAAGTCCAATATACTTTGGGACAAAGGAATATCGCACTTCTGTTTTTTTTAAATGGAGTAGCAGTTTAAAAAATCGCTTCAAGTACTTGCCAGCTAGTTACTAAAAGGGTTTCTTCGGTCATAAGAATAAATTATAATTATTATTATATATTTTTTTAAACAAAAACATCTATTGTTCACTTTTAAAAATCAAGATGTGCATATATTATTATTCTTTACTATCTTCGGTATGTGCTTATTGAATTCTTTTAGGGGTAAAATGGTCGCCAATTTGGAAACAAAATATATTTTTGTGAACCAAATTTCAATACCTTTCAAATGATACCCAACTTCGATTTTTCAAATCACAAAAATTTTGGGGCCCCCTAGTTACGCCCCCCTAAAAATTCTAAAATTTTACTTTTTTTAAATCAACTCCTGGAAATTTTATTGGACTACAGAGATTTATATTTATGTATTTTTGCCTTATTTTAGGACCTATTCTAATGGGGTAGTGCAGGGGGGGTAAATTTTGGGTTTGTTTGAATTTTTTGGGGGGTAAAATGGCCGCCATTTTGAAAATGCGATACATATTTGTAATCTACATTTCAATACCTTTGAAATGATACCCAACTTGAAAATTACAAAAAATGTAAAATATTGCGCGGTGATCGCAATTGATCGCAGATCGCAGAAATTTGGAGTGTTAAAGTTCGCAATAGGTTTTCTGTTTTTGGGCAAAAAAGTTTAACTTATATACCAAATTTCAAGTCAATAGCGTCAGTAGGTTGGGAGATATAATCCAAGTTGCGACGGACGGACGGACGGACGGACACACTACCAAAAGCATAAGGGTTTCTAGGACGACCTCGAAACCCTAAAAAGAACATTCCGAAAGACCTTCTCTATAGTATAGATTGTTACACTCCTCTGTTTTTTTTATAAGGGGAGTAACAGTCTAAAGAAATGCCTCTTTCTCTTCTGCATGCACAAAAACTTCTTATATACAATAATATTTATAAATTTACTTTATCCAATTTTAAAATAAATTTGTATGGTGTTTCAAATATAGCTACAAATGGGCCGGTATCATTTATAAAAAATAAATAAATAATAAAGAAAAAAATAAAAATAAATAAGATCCCACAAATAGTTTAATAATAATTTCTACGTCCTTACCAATTAATCATGTAAA
The DNA here is from genome assembly GCA_001010745.2 of Gerris buenoi. Taxonomy (NCBI): domain Eukaryota; kingdom Metazoa; phylum Arthropoda; class Insecta; order Hemiptera; family Gerridae; genus Gerris; species Gerris buenoi. The sequence continues at coordinate 234,161 of KZ651992.1, read as the reverse complement.
AATACTTTATTTTATTTGTTTAGTAAGTCAAATTTTATTCAGGGATTATTTAAAGGGAGTAACAATCTAAAGAAGTTCTACAAAGTTTAGTCCATTTTGGGTAACTTTGATTTTTTACCCAGATTTTATATGTATATTTAATTTGGAAGTAGATTCTGTTAAAATAATAAAGGCCCAGACAAGCAGAAAGTGAACTGAATGTCCGCGGACAGATTATCCGCTGTCCGTCGTGGCCACACAGAAAGCGGACTGTCCCCGTCCGCCGCGGACTAAGGTAATCAAACAGAACATTGTAGACAATCTACAGCGGGGTTTCTTAAACTTGCGTTTTTTTATTATCAGTATGTCTAGAAGTTCCTCAGTCAAAGAATTGCTTTTTCTGCTCGCTTTAAGGCAAGCGCAACACCAAAAAGAATATATGTGCATGAAATTAATGAATAAAAGAGAGGGAATTTCACCGTCTGTACTGCGAATTGAGTTCATTTATTATCAAAAGTGAGTTATTTATCATACAAGATATTGCATTGTTGCTTGGGGAAGCACCGCGAATATTATTTTAAAATCAGTATGTCAATACTATGATGAGATTGACTTCCTACACCTACAGTGATGTATATCAACATAATATATTAAACAAAGTTAAGATTCAGGGCTCTCGGTCTAGTTTTTTTTCTATCTCTCCTCAGGGTTCTCCCCATCACATATCACCATATTCTAATTTATTATTTATTTTTTAAATGTATTTGTGTGTGAGTAAAAAATCGAATTAAATCTTCTATATGGTGATATAAAATTTATTTTAAGACTAGTTTTTCTCATATTTTTGAATGTCTGAAGAATAATTTCAGTAGTTACATACTCTCCTACATACTGTCAAATATCTAAAAAGAGAAGGCAAAAATAGAAAGAAAACATAATAGTCCGCGAACAAAAGACCTGTCCGCCGCGAACAAAATACCTGTCTGCCGCGAACAAAATACCTGTTTGCCGCGAACAAAATACCTGTCTGCCGCGAAAAAAATACTTGTCTGCCGCGAACAAAATACCTGTCTGCTGCGAACCAGACAGATCGCTTCCTGTTTGACTGAGCCTTAAGTGAAACACTGCCCTACTAAAAAAAATTAATAATCCCAACTGGGCATTGAACCTTCTAAATATATACTTCAAAATAAGAACACCAATTGACCAATTAATAACGTACAAACATAAAAAAATTAACACGTTCTCAATTAAAATAAGAATTTGGAATAAATTGGAATCAGTAGGAAGGAGGGCAATATCGTTAAAAATATCTCTGTAAGACTAACTAATTAATATTAATTTTAAAATCAAATAAATTAATTCTAATTTGCCTAACAAATTATTTAATTGTAATTTCCCTAATTATTAAAGCAATCGTAATTTAACTGATTATAATTAAGTACTTGTAATTTGACTAACTTTTATTTTAAAAAATGAGGAGATATAAACTTTGAGATAGTTAATTGTAATCTTAGCAGGAACTATTACAGAGATAAAGCTGTTATTTACCTGTCAGCTTGTGGAGTGAACTTGAAGTAAGGATGTACAGCTATCTGCTTCACTCCGTATGTGTAGGCAGGTAGAGGTTCAACTGCTGTGTTGATAACATAATCACCCAGGGTTACTTGAAGCTGTCTCGCGTTCGCTCTGTAAGAATAAATAATTCGTATCTATATTCATAAAATATCTATGCAAAACGGAATATAAGGATCTTGAAATAAATTCGTCATACTGCATAAATTAAGGTTGAACGAAATAAGAAATGCAAAATATAATAGAAACCAATATTATATATGAGGGGGTCAGGGCTTAAGAGGCCCAAGTCCATTTTTTGAAAAAAAAAAAAAAAATGAGATAGAGATATATTGTGAAAGCTTATAATACTGTATATTTTAATATGGTTAGAGTCTTATAATTGTTAGTACCATGGGAAACCCACAGAATGCAGTAGTTTCAATGAGCACTGAAGAATTTCTATTTGAATTTGCTCTCAAGTTTCAGAGCAAATCTGAACCAAGTCACAGTAGCTTTCATTTAAAATGTCATAAATTGGATTTTTTTTAAGGTAAAATCTGTAAAATATATTTATTAATGAACTAAACTATAGAATAATCGAATCAATTAAACTTTATAATGCAATAGTAATTAGCACTGAGTAAATTCACAAAAGTGTCTGTAACTCAAAATCAAGTTTGATGGACTTGGTCCACTTTAATACTGAACCCCCTATATGCAATAGATAAGTTAAACATTTTCCCTCAATTATTACAAAATGTTCACAACCATTTGAAAAGCCTCGTTCAGACATCCTAACCAAGCAGAGAGAACACGCAGAGCATTAGTCTCTGCGAAAGCCGAGTCTGAGGTGCACATGTGCATTAGATTATCAGTTTGATGCGCATGTCCACCTCAGACTGGGCTTGCGCAGACTAATACTCTGATCGTTTCCTCTGTTGAACAGACGCACTTCAGACTGAACATGCAGTTCGTGGCATCGTTTCTGGATGATTCATAAACATTAACAATATAAATTTGACATGGTGTACACCAATAGAGTTATCATACTATTGTCAATTCTCAATATTTGCATTATATTTTAATAAATATATGTTATTATTTTTTTTTTTTCATCTTAACTTTCCCACGGGCTAATATTAGCATTCACCTATACCCAATATTTTGCTCCAAGCTTACTAACGGTAACAGAAGCAGTATGACCATTGTGATAAACGAAATTTGTTTTCATCTCTAAATTCAAAAATTCCTGGACAGATGATAATTGTCAGGGTGCCCATAGGCAAAAAAGTCAATTATACATACTCTTTCCAAACTTCTTTGTATGGCTAGTTTAGGCCAAGTCCGACACCTTTTTCCTCTGTGATATTTTTTGATTTTGGGGCCTATTCCATTATATGGGCCCTATAACTTTGACGCCTCAGACTGGAAAATCGGAAAAAGTTCTGCGTCAAACAATAATAATATGTTGATTTATATGGGTCAAATAAGTAATCTTGAGAAAATCAGCTAGTTATTAATCAATAATTAATAATAATTAAATTAATTACTATTAATTATTATTAATTAATAGTAATTACTATCCAGCTGATTTTCTCAAGATATATTATTTGAACCCTATAACTCGACATTGTAATATTGTCTGACGCAGAACGTTTTCCGATTTTCCAGTCGGACACGCCCAAAACCAAAAAAAGTCACAGAGGAAAACGAAAAAGTTCCTTCGTATCTGTATGTGTATAAATATCTCTAAAATAGCCACCAAAGATAGTCTCCTATTAACTTCAAATATTAGCACACATTAAATATTATATTAAAATAAATGTGCACCCCACTGCGAATTGGAAAAAAATCCAACAAGGGACTAATTATGACCTGCCATACAAATTGCTTGCTTGCTTCATTGGCTGTAGTGATCGGATGATAGACTATATTACCGCATAGCGCATACCACTATAAACAGAAACTGTTAGTATACAATGCATAATTGTTTTAATTAAATGCACTAAATCGATTGTTTAAATGCTAGAACTAATTTGGATGGTTCCTGTAGAAACTACCTTCAATTTAAATGTACATTCTAGGGCTGGTAGATAATGAGCAGTTGAATGACGTCATACTGGATTATTTACAAGTTTAATTCAGTATTATCCACTTTGATGGTTAATGAGGTCCACTGATGGAATACTCAAGTAGGGACCGCCAATTTTGTCCGTTATACAGGAGTGTCCGTTGGGGAGGGGTTAGTTACTAAAATATTTTTTAGTTTGGTGCCTGTAAAAAACGTCCGTAAACAGGGATGTCCTTAATAGAGGGGTGTCCGTTAAGAGGGGTTTCACTGTAATTTGTTACTTGTATCCCTACTGTTCCTAATATGAAATAAGTCCAATACGCAGGTAACACTTAGATTATATCGTTGTTTGTGCTTGCTTTTGTAACAAATATGTATAACATCCAATAAGTATGGCACAATTATACTGTCACTTGTCACCGTTGTTTAATCTTGCTTCTAGTACAAATATATAATAAGTATGAGACAGTTAATTGTAACTTGTCATCATTGTTTGTGCTTGTTTCTGTTACAAATATGTAATTGGACCAATAAGTAAGTTAAATTGTCACTTGTCATCATTGTTTGTGCTTGTTTCTATTACAAATATGTAATTGGACCAATAAGTAAGTTAAATTGTCACTTGTCATCATTGTTCGTGCTTGCTTCTATTACAAATATATATGTAAAAGGACCAATAAATTTTAGCCCATTAGATTGTAACTTGTCATCGCTGTTACAAATAAGTATTGGTCAACTTACCTTTTTTATGATTTTTTTCTAATTGTCTATGTTAAAGCATCCACAATTGTAATGTAATAAATGAATCTGATATTAACTTCCTCCGCTTGATCTAAATAAGTACGGTTTCAAATACCTTTATTTATAAGTAACTTGAATTTGAAATAATTAATTACCTGGCAACACAATGACCGGCAGTGACCACGTGATATCTGTTGACCAGAGTGCCTCCACATCTACTCGACCCTATCCGGATATACGCCTGTACAAACAAATTTCAATTTAAAAAATAAATTACATGTTACCTAAATTATCATCACTTGCTAACTAGTTTTTGCATTAAATTATTTGTGTAGAACTGGGACAGAACAGAGTAAAAATTCACCTCCAGTAAATTGGCACACCGGTTTTTAGTGGGGTTATAAACTAAAAAAAGTACGACAATTTCTTCCCTACCTATCCTTTAAAATCATACATCTTTCAATTCCTACCTTCACCATTTATTTTTTTAAATACTTATCTTATAACCCTAAAAAATCATATCAACCATCCTTAAACACATAATTCATGGTCAACCTTTATTAGCTCATTAAACGATATTACATTAAGTGGTTAATGTTATGTGTTATGTGTGGCAGTAAATTAAGTGGTTAAAGTACCGTTTTATAGCCGATTGCGATCTTAAGCAGTCTATAAAATTCTTTTACGTTTTATCAATCTTAGTATATCAATGGTCCCCAGGTATAAGAGAAAAAATAAATCACTCGGATTTTAAATCAAACGAAAAAATAAAAATAAAATAAAATAAACATATTATAACCTTCTCGCAAGGTTCTCTGGAAAGATGTAAAGTTACATTATCGCACTCCCGCGGTTTATGTTTAGTATGATAATGAACTGAGCATTACTAATGCTATTAAATTCACAAAATGACCTTCACTGACCTATAAAATATCACATTCTTAGCAACCAAATAGTGAAATATTGTTTTTATAGTTTGGTGACCGTAGATAAACATTTTAATCTCAGACATCCTTTAAAAGGTATAAATTACATCTAAAAAAATTCTAACTTCTGGGTAAAATACTTCTATTTTAACCTTTAAAAATTTCTATCTTACATACATCTTTCAAATTTCTACAAAATTTGATTATATCCAATATCTTAAAGTCTTCAAAATATCATGCCTTATACAATCTTTAAAATAAGTTTTATCTTTCACAAGATTTTAAACCAGAAGAAATCCTCCTAATAAAAAGTCAGATTACTAATGAAGTTCAGTGTAATTTAGATAGACGCTACTATGGCGCCTCAGTGGCGAAGGACCATAAAATAAAAAATGAGCTTGAAGCGGTTAGTTCGGAATATCAAGATTGCATCACAGATGAATAATATGAAAGTGCATGAAAACATCTCTTTAAGAGAGCTTTCACTGGCAACTATCACGACCTGGATAGTGAACTTGCAACACGAGCTTAGCTAAGTCTTCAAGGTATGTTCAAGTAACAAGGTTTTACCTGCCAAGGAAAGTAGCCGAAGCCCGCTTCATCTCCTCCTACGATTCGTCTCTGTGCTTGTTTCGTCGACATACCGCACTCTAGAACATGACAAATTGTACAATATAAGCAACTAACCTTCATTTTAACGTTCAACCAATCACAATATTTCATTTTTGAATTTCAACCAATCAAAACTCATCTCTTAGTCATTATTGTTAAAAAGAATGTCGAGTCAATTTTTCTGTCTCCACCTACCTATATATTTAGCCACCAACTAAAGTTTATGTATATATTCAATAAAAATTAATGTTTATTTCTTTCTAGTGATTAAAATCACTATTTATATTTGAATTATTGGAGTTATAATTTGGCTTTCTCGTATAATATTTATGTAGCAAAGAGAGAGTATTGAAATCAATTAAAATAATGCTAAATGCAGATACAAATAAAATTTAAATGCAAGACGCAAAGTTATGTTGTAATCTAATGAAAATAAATAATTGCAGGTTTTTCCCCTTCGATAGTTTATCAATGTGTCATGATGATATACCATGACATAGTACCAGTTCGTTTTCCATTATCATTACAACGTTACTAGTAATAAGGCGCATGAAGATCTCCGGTACATAAGTTTTACATGTTGTTCTTATATCGGACTATAACATTCTAATTGTACCTGAAAAGAGCTTCAAAATTAAATGAAGTATATCATCAAGTAGTGTCAAATAGTGTAATCAAGTAGTATGCATCGTTTCTATAAAATTTTTGAACTTTTGGAAAAAAAAAAAAAGAAAGAAATCGAAACGTTTAAAACAGATGTTACCACCTACCTTTTCCAAAAGTGACACTTCTTATTTGTTTAAAAAAATATATACATATATATATATATATATATCGTTGCACCTAAGTTTGTTGATTTGTTGGTTGATGATATTAAAGCATATGAATACCAACGTCGTATAGAAGACGCAAGATTCAAGATTTGTTCCATGAATCTCCGTAGCCTAATCCATTGTCTGGTACAAGTAGGGTTTATTGATTGATTCAGGAGAACTCCGCTAGAGGATGTGACGGAATCTAAGAAAATAAAGCAGATTATGCTTTATTTAAACTTCCATTTCAAAAACCTGAGCGTTATAACCATCAAATGATGCGTAGTCTTTAAAATTGAATGCATAAATATTGTATAAAAAATATTACTCTTCACAAAAAAATGATATTGTGTTATTGTTTTTACTCAGCTGACCGACCACAGAGAAGATCCCAGAAGAAATGCAAATAAAAAAGCAGCAATAATAGCATTGTATTGAGATTAAATGTGAACATTTTTCATGTTCCTTAAGATTTTTAATGTTTTTAAATAGATAAGTCTATAGGAATTAAAAAGTCTAATATGATTACATTTTTATGATTTAAAAAAGTGGCAGTCTTTAATATTTTTGAACTTCTAAAGAATTTATTTATTTATTTATTTTTTTTTTTATATGGGTGTTCGACAACTTGGTCATGTACATCCGATCAAGAATTTAATATTGAATGTAGAAACATATTATCAAATTAAGTATAAATTACTGATTAAACAATCTAAGAATAAAAATTAAATTTTAATTTGTGCTGCCAACAAAGCAACGGCGTGTATATTCTATAAGAATGNAAATCGAACAATGAATTTTATCTCCGCGCTACCCCCCAAAAACTGAAAAAAAATATGTCTCGAAAACTGTTCCAACGATTTTAATTAAAAAAAAAAAGAAGTATTATTCATTTAAATTTAAATTTTATAAACAATATGCGAAGAAAATTTTTTATTCTTGTATGATAATTTTCTTGTTGTAATAAATAAGTTTCTGAAAACAAACCATGCAATACCAGTTTTATCTAATGTAAAATTTAAAATTCCACTGTGCTTGTGCTCTTTATTACTACACATTTTGCAATTATTGTGTATTTTTCCCCCTTTACATAGATTTTGCAAGTCATAATATTTTCACTGATGACACCTTATGCTTATATGCTTCTATAAATCAAGCATAATAATTTAGTGCACACTGATGATACCTTATGCTTCTCTAAATCAAGCATAGTAATTAAGTGCTTGAATTGTGATAATCCACATGTGAAGATTATGCAATAATGTATGTGTGCACAAATAACTTAAAACTATAATTGTAGTAAAGTTATTTTATATTTTGTACTATTAGCTAAGTATTGAGCAGTATTCTTTTGGTTCAAGCAAAGTTTTGAACATTTTCTTATCAATACTAGCTAAGTACTAAGCTGAATAAAAACTTTTTTGTACAAGTGCAATAATTTTTTTTTTTTTTTTTCCAAATATACAATGAATCTGCAAATTTAATTTCTTCCTTGTTGTAATGGGTTTATAAACAAGGAAAGGAATGTAATTTAAAAAAATAAAACTTAAAATATAAAAAAAATTAAATTTTAATTTCTTTTTTTTTGCTTCCGAATTTATCGAAGGTTAAGGAAGGATGTGATCGTTCTGAAGAACGAAAAATGTTCATGTCTTGGATTTCAAATATCCCAAGACACAAATCCGTTTGAGACATGAGGCAACATTGTTGGTTCCGTGTTGTCTGTTGCTCACATATTGCGAACCGACAACATATATATATAATAAACTACTCGTCCCTTTTTTTCACAAATGGATGGTGTAAGATATACTTAACTTTTAATTGACCGAGCGAAGCGAGGTCTATGTTTTAACTTTTTCTTCCCCGGTCTTGCCCAGGTACAGGTCCGTTTTGAATTTCATTTGAAAATGTTTGTTACGCGCTTACGACCAAACGCTTTGTTCGATTTTCTTCAAATTTGGCATGGATGTTCTTTGAAGTCATAAAAAATAACGTATGAGTTTTATATGACACATGGGAAGT
>KZ651992.1:63973-86047 GCA_001010745.2 Gerris buenoi | reverse complement strand
TTTGACATTTGTACCCCGTACCCCTGTGTACAAAAATTTAAATTTCGAAAATTCATGTAGATATTGATTTTTCCCTTGCTTTGAAGGTCAAGTGTGCAAATTTTCATCAAGATTTGACTAAAACTGTAGATTTCTATAAAGAACATACACACATACGTTGACTTTTATATATATATGGCCGCCATCTTGAATCAAAATGCCTGCTTGGTACACCATTTATCTAAAGTTACTAACTTCATAAAAAAGAGCTAACTTCTAAATTTTAAGGTTCTAGTGCAAATAGTTCCGGAGATATTGTCTTGTAGAATTTTGTGTATAAATGGCCGCCATTTTGAATCAAGATGTCAGATTTTAAAAATATTTCTTAGCGAGCACCTAAGAGGTTAGAGGAACGCACCTACAAAATTTCATGGTCGTAGGTCCAGTGGTTTCAGAGATATCGTGATGTGTCAGTGAGTCAGTGAGTCAGTGAGTCAGTGAGTGGTATTTGGATTTTATAGGTATAGATAATAAGGTATTACTCTTCATCATCATTAAATTTTAAAACAATATCTGTACGGTTTCATGTATAGATTAATGGTAGTGTTGATTCATCATTTTAAATTTTGAGACAATATCAGTACTGTTTCATGTATAGATGCTTTAAAGATAGTGTTGCTTCATTATTTTAAAATTTAAAACAATATCAGCACTGCTTCGTGTGTAGATTAAAGGTAGTGCTGCTTCATCATTTTTAATTTTGAAACAATATCAGCACTGCTTCATGTATAAACTAAAGATAGTGCTGCTTCATCATTTTAAATTTTAAAACAATATCAGTACTTTTTCATATTATATTGATTAAAGGTAGTGATGCTTCATCATTTTAAATTTTAAAACATACTGTTATTTCCTCAGGTACTCGATTTCGCCGTGGGTTATGATTTTTTTGAACATGGAGTGCTAAGTTTGTCAAAATCGGCCCAGCATGTTTAGTCTTTATTAAAAACAAATTTTTGGACTCAGGATACCTCAAAATGTGTAAATCCGTCAAAATCTCAAAATCGATTTCTTTACATCGCAATAATTTTTCTTCGTATGAGAAAGTTAAAATAGTAATAATTACAAGACAAAAAGAACTTTTTATATAGGTAATACGTTTATAAATTTGAAAGCCATGAAAATGAAAATCCTAAATATGGGTCATGTCAAAACAAATAAAATTACTTGCGGATTTTTTCCGCGCTAATTTTCCATACAGCAAAATTCGCTGAAAACGAATTAAATTCTCCTTATAATTAGGCTACAAGTATTAAAATAATGCATCGTAATCATGTTCTGATCTATTCTAAAAGTTTTAAATGTCTAACTATTCGGGATGTTAGTTAAAAAGCGATTGCTAGAATTTGTACCTACTGGACAAACAAACAATCAAACAAGAAAAGAAGCTAATAAAAACGTAGTAAAAATAAATCTTACCTATATACAAAATTACAATATGAATTTGTACACAAAAAAAGTAAAGACAAAAAAGTGAAAACTTTAGTGTGCTAATTGTGATGTTGGAGTGTATTGGTATTCAGTATTCAAGGGAAGGAAGTAGGAAGAGGAAGGTTACACAAGATAGGAAATTAGGTTATAGAGAAAGTAAGGTAAAGGTTATGTTGGCCGCGTTGTGATTACTGCGTAATCCTTCCTTAGTATTCATCTCATCAACACCTCACTAGATTACCTGCTCCAACTCTAAATAATAATGTAACCTGGTAACATAACCTTACAATATACTCAATCAGCTGATCGTACATTACGTATCCAACTGATGTGCATTATATTAACTTTAGTTGTTGAACATCCAGACTGTGACTTTATAATGATAGAGGTGCAGTTATAACATAATTATAGTTATTCTGTAAAGTGACGCTGCAAAATTACAATATTAAATTTTGTTTTAGTTCATATATTTTATTGTAATATTGTTTATTATGAATAGGTTTAGCTGATTGTTTTACTAAAAAATTGTAATTTAAAATAATGTTTGTCCCATTGAAAAGATAAAGTAAAATTTTTTCCCCGATCTAAAATTCCAATTTTAAATTTAAGTTCACGCTTATGCGAGCGTTGCGCATGAACGCTTGGACGGATAACATTGCTCAACGAACTCGTCCTAGGTATAGGTAAATAAACATTAAACATGTCAGCCAAATTTCATTAAAATTGTTCAACATTTACTCAAATTATCGTCACACGTTTTAAGAATTCGCGGACACACAGACAGACACGAGACCAAAAATGCTCCCAGATGTCTGAAACGGATTTATGTCTTGGATTTTTGGTCTTGGAAAACAAAGGTTTTAATTTTCTCAAAAGGTAAAATATCTCAAAATCGTCCTAAGTGTTATTACAAAGGCCAGATGTTAGAAGAAGTAACCAGTTTTAACTACTTAGGAGTTTGTTTTAGTCAGCGAGGGGTGTTCGAACAAGCAACTAATCAGGCTGTTAGTAAGAGCCGAGCGGTAGGAGCCGCGGTAAGAGAGACGCTAGTAAGAGCTTCTAATCGTTCATTCCAAGCCGCTTTGCAAGTATATAACGCCAGTGTCTTAGGATCGCTTCTTTATGCTTCACATGTTTGGTCCCTCCGATATCTTCATTATTTAGAATCAGCTCAAACCCAATTCTTTAAAAGATATTTTTCATTAAAATCAAATACACCTCACTACATTGTAAGGCGAGAATTCAACATACCTCAGATCGCAGTGAAAATTCTCAAACAAACATTAAACTTTGTTAAACAAATAAATTCATTAGACGATAATAGCTTATTAAAAAAATGTTTTCGACGTCTTCTAACACTAGACTCTTCACCTAGTAATACGATGAAATACAATTGGATCTCTCAACTAAAGCAAATTCTTGACACAGTAGATATACAACTCGAATCAATACTCCTACCCTCTTTCAATACCGCATCCATAGAGAAAATAGCTTCCGCGTACCATTTAAAACTAAAAAATGAAGATCAAGAAAAAATACAACAATCAAGCTACAGCCAGATGTATAAAATACTTAACAGTTTCCACCATACCGATATCAACTACCTCAACTTAGATATCCCATTTGCTCAACAAAAAACGCTGGCTCAACTTCGGACTTCAGGAATGGATTCAGTCAAACTAACACTTAGGGGAATATTACACGTCATTAAATCGAGTGAAGTTTGCAACGTGTGCAACCAGAGGGAAATAGAAACTTTAGGCCACATTTTCTTCAGGTGCCCAATTTACGAGCATCAAAGAAAAATATTACTCCCGCTTCACCTTACAGATAATGAACTAACTGACCATACTAACCTGGCATCGCTACTTGGACCAACAAGCAGGAACCAAGCCGCTAACATCTTTTACTTTATTTTAAATATCTTAAAATTAAGAGAATTTCTTTTAGACCCATGAACTAATGTTTTAAGTTATATTTTGATCAAAGTGCGAATTTATTATCATTTTTACTTTAGTTTTGTAATTGCGTTACATACACGTGTATATAAGCAGTGTTGTTTTTATTTCTATTTTTCTATTTAAAGATTATATAAAGGATAATATTTATTTATTAAAGGTTATATTTTGTCATATTAGGGAAAAAGAAAAAATATATAAAAATTATTTATTATATTAAGAAGAAAAAAAAGTGAACTACACAAAAAAAATTATAAATTAGAATTATGTGCTCCAATTTGTAATAAGCTTCAGCTTCTATACAAATAAAAGTATTCTATTCTATTCTATTCTNAGGACGAATAGTCACGTCAGATATAGATTTGTTTCAATTCCTAGTGAAGTAGTAGTAGTAGTAGTTACCTAGAACTCCCTACTAGACGGGAGGACGAACCACTTGTTGGAACCTCGCAATCAGGCCTACAGTGGACCCATTTTACCTGCCCCGTGGTGGAGAGTTCCAGCTACTTCGCACATCATACATTTGTACATTGTACCGCCGAAGCGAGTATGATGTGGTCATTTGTAAGCTATATGAGCGTGCGTCAAAGTATGCGACTACGCCGACCCCGAACCATAGATAACGATTACATCTCATGACACGGATCGAACCCACTAGATGGCGTGGGGGAAGAGGACCCCACCCACTAGATGGCGTGGGGGAAGAGGACCCCTCAGGGGGTCCTCTCGCCCTGCTCCGACCGCGATTCATAGATGCAATTCAGAGTATCATGGCCCGGGATCGAACCCACGACCTCGAGCTGCCTCGACTCAGTGATTTGCGCGGTGTTTTTAGCACCTCGGCCATCCTGGCTCCCTCAATTCCTAGTGAAGTCGCACATATTTTAATCTAATATTAAATGTGGACAGACGGTTTAATATGAGACCATTTATGGGAGACAAAATAATATGTTGTTCAAGAATCTCCTTATATAATAAAAGATTTTAACGATTCTCGATTTAGGTGATCTGGAATAAAGAAATCAGTTTCGGCAAGCTATTAGAGGTGGTTATAGATGGTTAGAGGTGGTTAGAGGTGGTTAGAGGTGGTTACAGGTGGTTACAGGTGGTTAGAGGTGGTTATGCAAACTTTTCATCGGTCAAAAAAAGTCTACATACAATGACCCGATGAATCCAAAATGCAAAATAAATAAAAAGTGTCACTTTAAACCAAGTTTGCTTATTAAAGATCATTGACAAATGACGATGAGTCAGATGGAAAGTGCTGCTCCGCTACTACAGGCTCAATCACAAGATAAAAAAAATATCCTGTTCCAACCAGATTTTGTTGCAAATGCGATCAGAATAAACTTATACAACCGGATTATTGGAGAAATCCCTCCCTTTATCGAACAACTTGAGGTAGATTAAAAAAAATCTATAAAAGGAAATTATATAGAATCAAAGTGTAAGATGTACCGCATTCCAACAGAATTTTTTTTTAATAATTAATTTTTCACCTTCCATTACTTTTATAATGTTTAGAATACAGGACGTATTAATATAATTAATAAATACAGGTGTAGTAATCTTATAGGAAGTTGAATTATAATTTAATATGTCCCGTATATATTTACATTATTTATAATAATGTGACTTATTCGTTAATTAACCCTAATGATGTGGTTTAAAATAATCCCATTAAGGTGTTTAAAGGTAACCCTAAAGATGTGGTTACAGGAAACTCGAAAGAGGATGGAGTCTTATGTCGATTTTTGACGTGAAGTAGACTCGCTTTTTGTTTATTATACCTGATATTAATGTAACTTTTTCTTCTGTATTTCGGCACTGATGATGGCCTCATGAAGGCTGAAAGCTGGTTTGGCTATTAAAAAGTTAAATTTACGGGGAGTGACCATTTCATTTATTCATAGACACTTCCATATCTAACATCAAAAGAGGTAAGAGGTGGTTACAGGAAACACTCAAAAGGTGGTTAAAGAATACCCTAAACAACAAGTGGTTAAAGGGAAGAGGTGGTTAGGATAGTCTAAAGAGATGATAAGAAATAACTCTAAAGGGGAGAGGTTACAGGAAATTCTAAAAAAAAAAAAAAAAAAATCGGTCCGAGACAACTCAGACAAACTTTCTCACATACGAAATCATATTCACTGAGCCCAGTGTTTCCCATATATTAATTTTCGTATGTACATTTAGTTATAACTGAGCATTTCATCAACATTTACCATAAAAATAACTTCTCCCGGGCGGGGAATCGAACCCTGGCTTTCTCCGTCCGTTAAAAAAAAAAAAAGTTGGAGAGAGGTTATGTCCTGCCAATTATGGTGGACAATGTTATTTTCACGATCCTGAGTACAAAATTAGTTAGTAGAGCGAAAATTATGTTAATTAGTTGTCACACATTTTGTTGATAGGTTAGTTAGTCAAATATTACTCCAAATCAAAGTGGTCACCTATCCAGTGGCAAACTTACATCAATTTGATTTTCGTACTCAGGATCATGAAAATCAAAGTGTCCAGCATAATTGACGGGCCATGGCCGCTCACTACCAGTTTATTGTTTCAAATGCCTATTGCCAAGCTATGACCTACTGACGAACTTAGCCGACTACATACTCTTAAAAAGCACTGAAAGATTAACTTGAACACAAAAATTCTAGCTTGATGTTAGTCAGACACTTTTTTTGACGCAATATCTCCTGGACTACAATATGATCGATTCGGGGAAAAAAATAAACATTGAGTATTTCAACAAAATAGAAATCAGGTAACTGATAAGATATGATAACATAATCATCTACACAGGTTTTATTTCCATTTAAAGTTGATAAGTTAATGAAATATGTCACAAGTTATTTAGTTTCATTGATTCGTTTACGACTAATGATGCAATACAACAAAAACAACAAACTTATCGATAAAAGTAATCAATAAATAATGAATAGTATCACAGAAAAACAAGTACTTGTGGTACAAACTTTATATAATGACATTCCTAAACTTACAGCTTGTTATTGATCTCCGGACCCTCATGTGATTAAATAAAATATAATTAGAATGGGATGATTGTTTTAATAACATTTCATCACATTAGTCTATAAACAGATTCACCCAAAGTTATGAGTTTATTACGAATAAACTCACAATGCTAATCTCCAATATAGAGTGGGTGTCACTGTAAAGTGGCAAATCAACTTATGAATCAGTCTATAAATGTATGAATGAACCAATAGACCAATAAACTGAAGACTGTATTTTTGAATGAACTAATAAATTGATGAATGGACCAATAAGTTGATGAATGGACCAATGAACTAAGGACTGAATTTTTGAATGAACTAATAAATTGATGAATGGACCAATAAGTTGATGAATGGACCAATGAACTAAAGACTGTATTTTTGAATGAACTAATAAATTGATGAATGGACCAATAAGTTGATTAATGGACCTATAAACTAATGAATGAATTTATGAATGAACTAATAAACTGATGAATGGACCAATAAGTTGATGAATGGACCTATAAAATAATGAATGAATTTATGAATGAGGTACCCACTACTGTAACATAACGAGTTTCATATTGTCCATATCGATGTGTTTAGACCTTGTTAAGAAGAAAAGTAGTCAAGAATTTATTTTATATTTTGCTCTTTCTGTCAAAATTTAAAATTGTATACATTTAAATAGAACCGTCTGCCAATCATTTTGGCACATGTCTTCCTTGTGTCTATTCGCGTATACAATTATGATGCTACGAGGGCGATCAAATATAAACGGGACTTAGATCTCTGAGCAAAAACGGTTAATAGGGGCGAGACGTCGCTTCTAGGGTGTTTAGGTGGGGTCATTAAAAGGGGCCAGAGGGGGTCGTCTCCCCATTAAGACCTTTCACCAGTAGCGCTCGCGATTTCTGAGAAACTGGTGCCCCCTTTTATTGCGCAACGCGTTATTATACAATTTCTTGCCTATAAACGTGCCAAACCTTCGGAAATTTTCCAAAGATTGACTGCTCAGTTCGGGGACGAAATGTCCCTCTCAAGTACCCGTGTGTTTGCCTGGCACAAAGAGTTTCAGGAGGGAAGAGAACGCGTAGAGAATGAGAAACACGATCGTCGTCCCCGGAGCAGCATTACAGATGAAAACATTCGAGCGGTTCATGGCAATATTGAAGGTAATCGACGAGTGGCTGTCTAGATGGCAGCTCCCATAACTTATTCCTGTGCAGCCACACGTCGATCACCTTCAATAATGTCACCGCACGAATGTTCACATCTGTAATGCTGCTCCGGGAAGACGATCGTGTTTCTCATTCTCTTCCCTCCTGAAGCTCTTTGTGCCAGAAAAACACACGGGTCCTTGAAAGGGTTTCGTCCCCGAACTGCGCAGTCAACCTTTGGAAAATTTCTGAAGGTTTGACTCCTTCACAGGCAAGAAATTTTATACTAGTAATAATGCGTTGCGCAATAGAGGGGGGCACCAGTTGCTTAGACATCGAGAGCGCTACTGGTGAATGGTCGTAAAGGGGAAGATAACCCCCTCTGGCCCCTTCTAATGACCCCACTTCATCAGCCTAGAAGCGATGTCCCGCCCCCATCAACCGTTTTTGCTCAGAGACCAAAGTCCCGTTTATATTTGATCCCCCCAAGTATGTTTGTGCAACCCATAGTTCGATTAATTTAATTTCTCCTTCTTCTAATAAAGATTTCTCCTCCTTCTAGTAAATCTGTCAAATTTGTTTTTTATATTGAAATTTCTTTTAATTTTTTACATAAATAAAATCAATGTTGCAACTTTTAAAGCGTGTAGATGGTTGAAAGTATCTTGGAACCATCTGAGGGAAACTTTCGACAAACAATCCAATTTTTACAATAGTCTGCCAACAATTATTTCACATACTTCCTCGAGTTCTATTTCGTATACTTTTATAACTTTATGCTTTTAAAAACTATTTTTGTCAAGTTTATTTAATTCTCCCTCGACAACCCATCCAAATTTCATAAAAATCAGATGAGAACTTTTGAAGTTATAGATGAAAATAAATGTAAGTTTGTGCGCATATGAGAAGAGAATGGTATTGAGCGCAGAAAAATGAAACGTTTATGGGACCGACAATGGGCTGATTATGACCGACCATACAGATTTCATTAAAAGTGTAAGAGCAGTTTTAGAGTTAGGATATGTCGAAAAAATCGAGTAACAGTCAAACAGACACGAGGCGATAAATGTTCCCTAATGTCAGAATTTTTTTTTTTTTTCCATTTTCTGAAATGGATGGAATTTTTAACTTTGGAGACATAAATAAATGGTGGTTCTTGAGAGCTGTTACATAGCTTCCGATACCTTCGGTAAGTTCAGAAGCAAAATTTTATTAAAGAACAACAATGGAACTTAAAATGGGCTATAATCTGTTTCATTATAAATTATTTAAAAAATTAAATAAATAAACACTAATTAATAAATCTACTCGAAAAATTTGGACTTTTACTTCATAATCTTTCCTTCAGTGTGAAAGAAATGAAAGTAAATATTTATAATTGCAAGATAAAAAGAACTTTTTCTACGTTTTTAAATTTTCTTAAACCGTGCCATCGATATATTTGAAATAATATAATTGATATATTTCCTGTTTTGCTGTCATTTAATGTTTATCTCTTATATATAAAAATCATAAATTGGAAACCTGTCAAAATGAAGATTGTAAATATTATGGGATATGACAAAACAAATAAAATAATTTTTTTCGAACTAACTTTTCATTCAGCAAATTTGCTGATAACGAATTGAATTCTGCTGAAAAATGACTAAAAGTATTAAAATAATGCATTGTCATCGTGTTCTGAGCTGTTCTGAAAGTTNTGGGGGTATATATATATATATATATTTGTTTTCCTTTATTCAAAGATAAAATCTTTAGATAAAAGATAGATAAAAAGGAAGTGTTTTTGTTACAGGATAATTTTTCAGGACTCGTTGGAATTAGAAAGCATTAATTTTCCAAGTTGCTAAGTGAAGCAGTATGAGATTCAAACTCATTTTTGACTTTTAATTCTTGTGGGATAGAAAAGTGACTGAATACTGGTTTGTGAAACCCAAATCTTTTGTTCTCCTTCATACTTGCAGAGGATTTGTATTCTTACTTTATTTCTCAGCGTTGTTATCATCTTATAACGATTATTATTTTTTTTTACGTTCATTGATAAAAGTACGTTTGTTCCTTATGAATGAAATGATGAAGTTTATATTTATTATTATTTTTTTAAGTTTTTTTTTTAAAGAAATTAAATTAACGAATTCGTGTCGTTATTCCGGAAACAGCTTTCACATGTATAATTATTTCTTAAAAAAACAGAGTTACTTAATTAAGTCATTTCATATTTTTAATTTTACATGCTTTAATTTTATTTATTTTGTGAGGTACATATTCTGCAATAAATTTGATCTCACATTTCGACTACTTAAGAAGCAGATACTTTCACAGATAAAGTATATTTGATGACAATCCAAATTAATTATATTTTTTAAGTGTGTTATTTATTAACCATTTACATTTTTTTGAATGTTCATTACCATTTCTAAAATTACTATTTCATAAGAAAAAATTGATACCTCAAGGCAATTGTGACATAAAAGAGATAAGAATCAATTCTTATTGAAGTGGAAGGAATACAATACAGATAAAATAATCTCCCCTCTGTTTGTAATCGAACCATCAATCCCTACATTTACATTGTTGAACAATATTACTTTTTTATTTATTTTCTCTACTACATATCTAGTTTATATATTATTTAGTTTTTAAATATTGCTTTCCAGCTTACCGAAGGAAGCTATGCTCGTTCTGAAGATCAAAAATGATTTCTACGATTTCAAAAATTCCAAGACAGAACTCCATTTCAGACAATAAAAAACAACTTTGGTATCGTGTCTGTCTGTCCGTCTGTCGCTCAATTTTTGTGAATTAACATATTCTAAAAACTAGATGTCCGATGTTAATTAAATTTGTATGATAGGTTATATTTAGCTCATTGTTGGTTCCATATAAGTTTCAACCTTCTGCGCTCATTTTTTCTTTACTTCCACATGCGCACACACATCAAAAGTACTTATCTGATTTGTATGAAACTTTTATACTTTATCAAAAATAACCCACAGAGAGCCCCAGATTAATTGCAACCGTATGAGCTCTTTAACTTTTCTAAATTAATTCTTTTATTCCTGTAATGATTCAAAACTATTTTGACAGATTAAAATTACGGGGGAAACAATTAAACAAATTAGACAATAATGGCGTGTAATAGCGTAACATTTATAAAATACATGATGGGATGCAAGGAAGCTATGTGCCACACCAATTGGCAGTCTATTTTATTTATTGTATCTATTACTAATATAGTTTATAGTATATAATATATTTTTTTAAGTATTTTTAGTATAGCTAAAAATAATGGATTTTTCAATAATATTTATCTTCACGGTAAAGGATATTTCCTCTATAACGTTACTTCCAGCAAGCTAGACTCTTTTTTATATGATTTTTTTTCTCGTAATTCACAAGGAAGTAAAGAAAAGGATTAAGGACACAGAAGGATAAAAAAATATTGACTATTGGAGGAAAAAGAATCCTTTTTTTTACTCAGACATTTTTATGATTGGTTGAAGCATTGTTGTCTCCTGTGAATGGGTTTTTCTTGATATCTTCTTATAGGGAAGTCAGTTTCCCCTTAGCAGTAGAACACAGTTCCAAAAGTGAAAGTGACTGGGACTATGTCTCCTGGGGTCCCGAAGACTCGTAGACTTCAGGGTTACCAGTCAGCTGACGCGACGCCTTACACGCCCTCTACCTTCAATCTAACTAACTAAACTACTTCCTTCTTTATACTATAGTTTGGAAAAATCAAGGGAAAACTCTCACCTTGTCACTTGAACAAACTCTATTTTTTTCTCTTCATAATGATTTCACTTCGATAAAAAGAACCATCCATATCACAAACCTGTTGTTATTTTTATATTTTTTGTCGTTATGTCAATATACCGACAAAAAAAAAGATATAATTATTTTTTGTTATATAACTATATTTTTATAAACGAGTTAATAAGAGTAATATAGGTTTATGATGGATTATTAATTGTAGTTTTTAAACTTACACTAGTTTTCTTCGAGGAAATAAAACAAAATACTATTTTTATATTTTACTCAACTTTTATCGCGTAGCGAAATACAACCGTGCCTATTTTCCGAGCCAAGAAAATGCTGTTAATGCACATGTTACGCAGGGGTGCCCATCCCCTCCAAGGCCAATGGCGCTATTCCCCCCAGATCCAGCTCCCTCCCCCCGGGAAAAACAAAATGTACAACGAATAAACGAAAAAAATCTCCGCACCCAACAAAAAACAACCTCAATCTCCCGTAACAACAATTATTTAAGAATGTATTTGATAGGAAATGTTATGCTGATGCTTACTGATCTTTACGTCATAGGCGTCTTCTACAGTTAATGGTTGGGGGAGGGAATTTATGGCGGGGGGTCCTCCCCCGGAAAATTTTGAAAAATAGAACCTCTCGAAACAGCGTTTTTATGCATTTCTGAGGTGAAATTGAATATGAAGTGAATGAAAAAAATATGTATTAAAAAAGGCAGTTTTTTTTTTTTTACTCTCTTGGGTCAAGGGGGGGCATGTACCCCTCCCCCTTGGATACGCCACTGATTCTCATTCATGTTTTAATAAAATTTATAAAATTCACCAATAAGAGATTATGATTACCCGGCCCTTCAGATCAATTTCAGTTTTAGTGCAGTGCTCTGAAATTTAAAATAAATTTGTCTTCACTTACAAACACTTAATACTTTTACTTTTTTTTATAAATAAAAATAAATATAGTGGTATAAAAGATACAAACACCGTGGCCAGGCGGCGGGAGAAGAAAGGCTAATACAACATAACAAAGCTTCTTCAAGTAAATTATACTCAACAAAAACATTATCTTAGGTAGTTCATTTTAACTGCACTATAAACTATAATATAGTAATAGATAAATATAAATTTATCATTATGAACTTACCTTACATACATCAATTAATGTAAATTGAAACTTTATACAACAAATTGTATTTATATATGTATATTTAAAAAATCCCCCCCAAATTTTTCAAAATCCCACCCAATATTTTTTAAAATGGCGCTCTTTGCGCCATGAATCCCCCCTTTGGGCACCCCTGATGTTACGTACCGTACTTTATTTACCCTACCATAGACTCTTGGTAATGTAATGTCTCTTGGTTTATGTCAAAAATACCACTTTTGTGAAATAAGAATTGCTCTGTACCCTCCAATTATATTATTGGTATCGAGTATTATGAAAATTCTACATGATATAAAAAACAAAATAAATTGTTTGTTAGTGTATTAGATATAGAATGACGCGTAGATAGATAATACAATCTAATGATGTAGATGGTGTAGCAGTGTAACTCGCAGTTATACACGACAAAGAATATATAGCAGCTTTGCAGTGTTGTTAACAGTGACACGAAAAAACCTCCACTGCAAGATTTCATAAATAAACCTATAATTGTTTTGGGTCAACGCTATGGTACAGAGGTACATCTGCGACAAGATTATTGGTGGTAATCAATAGTAGATAGAGTTTAGTATTTATTTACTAACTAGCCGTTATGCCCGTGGCAACGGGCAGAATAAATATGGTTAAAAAAAGTTATTATTAAAATACATATTTAAAGAGATATTTACTGTTTAAATAGTAAGTTTTATGCTGTGTTTCGTTACAATGGCATGAAGTAATGGCTAGCCTTCTCAACTGACGCACAGGAGGTCGCGGGTTCAATCCCAGCTAATGGCACATCAATTTTTAACGTTATAAATCGTTTAGAGGTGAGTTCGTCGCCGTCGCCTGTCGTTGGGACACTACTCGATTATATAAAAGATAAGCTCCATTTCAATAGACTCATTCTATCCTTGATCCGGCTCTCTTCCCAAAAGATTCGAGAAGCTTGAACTAGAGAAAAATGTGATATTATATACGTTTATCCCACATTCACAGCCTATTTGCAGTGCGTTAATGGACTATTATTCATGAGCATTGTTTAAAAGTACTTATCTTAATTTTTACTTATAGGTAAAATAACCACGACACAAACCTAAAATAGAGAAATTATGTTTATATTACATAGCAACCGTAGATATAAGTGATTATTACGTAAAGATTTAAATAATTACTAGTATATATTACATCTCGAAGTAGAGGGGGTTTAAGTAAAAAATTCCACTCTTGGAAAAATCATCACCAGTTATCCTTATGAGAAGCCACTGTCTTGGCATTTGGCATTTCTAGGGTCAATGACCCGTTTGCTGAAGGTGCGAAATCAGAGTCTAGTCAAGTTATTCTAGGACGGGCTGGAGGCCGCCTTCCATTGCACTTTGACTCCATTACTAGCTTCGAGATTCTGTGAACCTCCATCATGGTCACCAGGTCAAATCATTGCAGCTTGTGTCTGTCAATCGATAGAGGCTCTGTTTGTACGCTCCTCCTGGTGGTTTAGTTCCTAACCCGATCTCTTGAGGTCTCGCCTGCAGTTCACCTCAGGTAGCACGTCTCCGTTGTCTCAACTCGACTGGTTCTACTACAAGTTAGAGCCCAAGATTCTCAACCATATGTCAGAATGGGTAAGTGAGTGGAGTTGAGCGTTACTATTTTTGTTCTTGAGACGTCTCTCTTGCCTAGAACGACTTGAGAGAGTATTAACCATTATCCAGCCGGGAGGGGGCACTGGAGGATAGATCTCTGAAAGGAGGGGGGGGGGAGGCTAAAGGGTCTTATATTACTCTTGCAGTCTTTGATTAAGAACATTATGAAGAATGATAAACAGGTAAAGGCTGAATACATCACCCTGACTGACTTCGGCTGACACCGTGAGAAATTTCTTCATTGTTGCGTTTCGGCTCTTCTATAGTTCTAACAGATTTTGTTATGTTGTTCATATTTTCTTGATGAGGACCTTTAATACTCCCCGTTATCTTAATGCCTTTCTATAATTCACGTCATTGCACGCTCATCAAATGCTCCTCGAATGCTTGTAACATTACCTCGAATAATTTATTTCAAAAAGACCCAGTAAGTTAAAAGTTAAAATCCAAAGCTTTGGCCGATTTAAATTCGAAAATTTGTATATATTTGTAAATGTATAAATGAAATTAATTTAATAAATGGATTATCTTCTCCAGTAAGTTGCAACAAATAAGAGCCACTAAATGATAAAAAAAGTAGTTGAGTTTTTATCGTGGGAGTTTTCACAAAGAAAAGTGCAGTACTTTGTATAAAAGTTAATAAACACTGATTTTATTTTGAATTAAGTGAAACTTGATTCAAGTGTTTTTAAGCTCATTAATTAGTCGGAGCAAAAAAAACAAAACTTTTTAACTTTACTCGAATATAAAGGTCCCTACTTCAAATTAGAATCACTTGACAATTATAAACATATCCAAATCCTTTTAATTTCATTTAACAATGAGATAATAACAGACATGGTATACTTTGAAGTATATATTTCATAAAGAAACTCTAGTTGAAAATAGTAGTCAATCAGTGTGGTACTATCTACGCTCGTGTTCTATAGCGTTTAATTTAAAGATAGATTTTTTGCACTCACAATCCATTATTGTATAATTTATTTATTATTTTATTAAATCTGTCAAATTATTTTATAATTTATTTAATTATTTTCCCACTTTTTTAATCCCGTCAAAATTATTTTGATTTTTTACATAGATAAAAGTATCCATTTAGAAAAATTTAATAAGCAAAGTTGGTTGAAATTAATCTGAAGATATCTGTTGGCTGCTTTTGACAAACCATCCCAAATTTCATAAATATCAGATGAGTACTTTTGAAGATATAGATGAAAATAAATGTGTTTTTAAAACATTAAGAAAAAACTTTCTTGGTTTTTTTTTTTTTTTGTTTTTACTTCCATGAAAATGGATGTATGGTGATTCCCTCCAAAACGTGATTCCAAGATCTCTATGAAGGAGGGGTCTGAACCCGGGGGTATCAGAAATCCGTTTCATATACATGTATTTCTGTGCGTACGTATGTATGTATTTACGTACGTTCGTTTGGAACTTTAAACCTCTATAACATCGCTTCAAAACATTGTATTAAGATGCGGTTTGCGGCATTTTTTTTTAACTTTTGTCGGCAAAAGCGCTACAGCCTAAGCAAGAGCTACAGCCACTTGAGCACGAAATCGGTCTGTCGACGATAACTTCTGTAGGCTTTATTTGATTTCAATTTCTTTTGGGGTATATATGTGTCCTATATAGTAGATTGTACCTATACTTTTTGAGCACAATCGGACAAGCGGTTTGGGAGATATTGGCATTGTAGTGTTTTTTAAGGGTTTTTTCGGAACCAAATTGCGGGTAAGTTGTAAGTCGTATCGAAAAGCGGATAGCACCAGCGGTAACTGATTTTAAAAGATCTACAACTTTGGTCCTATGACTTTTTGTCGTAGGACCATCCCTTCTACCTTAAATAAAGACATGTGTTTTTATAGTGTTTATTATCATTATTATTTTTGTTTCAAAACTATAATCAATATTAGCTGTTTGTACGATGTGGTTTATACTGAGTTCTCTCTTGCTCACGTATTGACACCACAACATTTCATGAAAGTCATGTGTGGGATTTCCACACCGGTACTTTTTTTAGTGGTGTAAAAAATAAATGACTTAAAAATTGAAATAAATATATAAAGTTTTCCTCTTAAGCTCTCTTTCGCGGGAAACACTGTATAATATAATAGTGTTAGATTATAAACAAAATAAGAAATCTACTTATATTTTGTAAAACATACTTTCTCAATCTCAGTTCAAAATGCAAAGTTGTTAGAGTAATTTACAACAAAAAAAAGCATAACTTAAATAAACTTCAAAATGTCGGTGTTTTTTCTTGGAATTTCGAACCGTATTTTCCCTAACTAGGTTACACTGTAAAAGCAAAAGGTTCTTCAAGTCTTCAAGTGTCATTCTGCGATAAATACGAAGGAATAAAATTTTATAAACCAACAAGCTGGCACCAGAGTGTCAGCTCAGACATAAAAATAAAAATAGAACTTGAAAATCTGAGAATGGAAAGTAACACAAATTCATAACAAAAACTAACGGTTCGTGTGAAAAAAATAAATAAACTTTTTTTTCCTTAATCAATCTGATTTCATAAGAACAATGATGAATATAAAAAATCTCCGTATTACAAAATGGCATTTTCTGTTGAAATCTGTGGAAAATTGTTAAAGAAGCTGAATTTTTGCAGCCCTTGTGGTGTATACATTGTGTATACGTATTGGTGTCTCCAACTCTATACAACTCTGAAGCTCAATAAGCATTGTTCTAGATGTTTAAAGCTAAAACTTACAAATATAGGTTTTTCGCGAATTTTCCCGTTTACCATTAGTATGACTACAATTAATATTAAATATAACATTGTCAATTAGGTAGTTCTTTACGTAAAAATGCATTTTTAATTTATTGCTTTCCTCGTGTATTTGGCCGATTTACCAGAATATGGACGGAGTGATGAGGAATGTAACTAGACGACCAAAAGGACTGCAATAGGGACTAAAGAGAAGATTAGAAGATGTTGATTTCGTGGATTATTTGTGTGTGTCATCTCCCAAAGAATGGATGGATATGAAAAAAAACCCGAGACACTTAATTTGAAGGAGATAAAATGTTGTTTTCAAAATAAATCATGAAAAAATCAAAATGGAATGAATGGTAAATTCATCAACGAAGTGGTTTCAAATATTTTGGAGGCATATCGTCAAAAATAGAGGAACTGACGAAGACGTCACTGAAAGAATCAAAAAGGCCAAGGCGAATCAAGAAATAAAAAATAAGTATGTAAGGTTTATAAGCGTCTATTTTGTATAGTATGCGTATAGTATTCTTTTTCAATAAATTCATAAACCTTTTCAATTAGTTGCTAACTAATTTGTATAGTTTTCTCGAAGCCACTCAAGTAAAACATATGAAATAACAAATTTAAATATAACCAAAGTTAACACAACAACGCCAAAATAACAACATTATATAACCCAACAGACAAATGTTATCTCAACAGGATGAGTTTTTACCACATTATTCCGGTCTGTTAGCAGTGTGGTTGTGGAATGCGTAATGTCAATCCATATTGCTTTAAATTGCAATACATAAACTTTACTAATATATAACAAAAAAATTATACTTAAATGCAAATAAATAGTCAATATAATTTGTATACTGCTTAGTGCATGTTAAATTAAAATTTTACTACGACCTAACATTGTAAGAAAGCTTAAATTTTGAAGAATTATTATTCATACTTCTGTATAGAGAGCTTGTTAAAGGTTTGTATAAAATTGAATCTATTACTAAGTATCAGCTGGTCTCAATGACGATACAATGATAAAATATATGTTATAGATAAGACTGATAACACACTTGAATAGGTGTTTTACATTTCGTAACAACTTTTCAATATAAAACAATTCAATATAATAAAAGATAACAGATAGATTACCATTATACGACCACCTGATAAATGATACTAAAGATTACTATGAAATAAAAAATTATATTTACAAAATTTATTTGTCGATCAGTCATCGCTTGCGTGTTACCGGATTCTTTTTGACTCGATCATGTTTCGCTCCGTTTTTTGTTTTATTTACATTTGTTTCGCTGTTTTATTGAGTGAAGTGCTTTGTGACAATAGTTTGGATTTGACGAATTTTGGGAGTATCGAACTACT
Organism: Gerris buenoi; assembly: GCA_001010745.2. Lineage (NCBI taxonomy): Eukaryota > Metazoa > Arthropoda > Insecta > Hemiptera > Gerridae > Gerris > Gerris buenoi. The sequence goes on along the minus strand of KZ651992.1, from coordinate 67,804 downwards.
GAAAAATATTGCATTTAGGTAAAGAAATTAATTCAATTAAACCATTAATCATTAATAAATTTGAAGTATTATTGTATGAGAAAATGTTTAGTATATTAATCGGACAGATCTTCTCCTATTTAGATATTAAATGAAAACATCTGTCGAATCCAAGATTTTCTTTTTCATTTGCCATCATTTGTTCTAATTAATAGCGCTCCATCCACTTTCATTCTTTCCCGACACTCTTTCCTTTTTCTTAATCGCGAAGGAAAGCACGGCATGATTGATAATCAATCATGTTCATTACCGGATGAACATACACAACCACTTTCCTGCACTCTTTTCTGTGAGACGATCCGCTCATTCCATCATACAGGCTTGTCGTGTGACTACAATCCCTTCGTTTGATGCCATATACTCAATGAAAGGAATATCTCTATCCCATCAACATGAAACTTATTAGTTGACAAGAATGGAGAGAATGGCGCGACGGGATGATCTCGTAAGATTATAATCCTGCCGTTCTTTCCTCTTGAACCCCATACACCTACACTCTTTCTTGACGGAATCGGCTTTCCTTACCGAAAGAATGACAGTGGATAGGCGCTATTATGTCAAGCAAATTTCCATTTTCTGGCCGTAATAGTACTTACTTACCGAACTTACCGCAGTTAAGAGAATGGCTGTGAACATGTACCAAATTTCTAAAACTCCTGGACAAACATCCATTTCAGAAATCAGAGAACAGAGAACGATTTTGGTGTTGTGTCTGTCTATCTATCTGTTTGTCACTCTGTCCATCATCATTTTTGAGAACTAACTTTTGGTACCTTATTAATTTTAACCGTCTGCTCACATTTAATACTGAATAAAAATAAGTATGACCTTATTGGGAATCGCCATATAAACAATTTTGTTTCTTAACACCTATATTTCTAAAAGCACTGATCTGATTGTTCACTGAGCAGATAGACAGTCACATAATTTCAGTACAAATTTAATATTGCATATACTAAGAGTGACCCCACTAAGCATCGAATTAAATCCAATCTCATGTCACCATTTGTCCAATAATGAGACATGAGAAAGCTATATGCCACACTAATTGAATACTATATTCTATTTTAGTCAGTCCCCTTCTTCACATTCCATATCATTAGCATAATACTTAAGTAGGAATGCTAAATAAAAATGGAATTTATTCGATTTTCCTCACAGCTTTGAGAGAAGCTGCCATTTTTATACAAGTTTTCATTGATCTTGCAATGTTTGTGTGTATGTATATATGTGTGTATTGTGTATGTATGTATGCTCAGGTCAAATCTTGCAACTGAATTTTGAAGCAGTTATCCTCAATCGATTGAATTGAAATTTTACAAACACGTTTAGTTTGGAATTACAATGCATGGTTGTCTAAGTGACGTCATTCTAAATCCAAAGTGGTTGGCGGCCCAAGGCAGTGGACTAGTTATTTTTTTGCACGCCTATAATATGGGTATCAAATGAAAGGTTTTGGTGAGAAGAATACGATTATAAGCTTGTATTCAAAAATCTTCTTTTTTTAAATCAACTTATTCTTATTTATCTTGTTTATTTTAAATTAATTTTTTAAGTTTTTGGTAGTATTCATACTACGGAAAGTATAAATTTTAATTTAAATCAAATTATAATTATTATTACCACTGGGAGACAGACAGAGAAAAATAGACTCCAGCGTCGGGTCTTAAACCACGGGCCTCCAATATTTCCAGTATAGAAGCTCTAACCAACTAAGCTACGCAGGAGAATGATTTTTCTCTGCCGTAACCGATAACTAGTCCCGAATCCAAGCTTTCAATATTTCTACAAGTTCAGCAAGTCAATATTTATGACATTAGAACTAGACCGAGAATTAACGCTTACAATAATTATAAAGTACTCAATTAGTACCTGTAACCTCACCTGTAAAATGTCAATAAAATAGTACCTGTACCTGTAAAATCACTTTTTTGGACTCACAGGACCACAAAACGTGTAAAACAATCGAATTGTCGAGCCATCCCAGTACAGTAGTCACCGCTTAATGTGATCACGGTTAATGTTATCAACCGCTTAGTGTGATCAAAATGGCTTGGAACGGGCCCACCCAATACCAATACATTAGAAAATATCCGTTTATTGTTATCAGTATTTCGTTTATTGTGATCAAAGTCAAGTCGAAATCGTTGAATTTTTTTATATAATTTTCGGGGAAACGACTACAGCTGCGGCAAACCGAGAAGCGTTTCGTCTAAACACCCAGGATTCTCAGAAAGTATACCTCACGCCACCTTTCCCTTCCTCTATATTACTACACAGACATAAAACATCTAAACATCCATTTCTCCCCCTATTTCTACGACATTTCACTTATACAGAGATCAGTTGTTTTTGTCTTTCAATCGTTTCTGAGAACTCTTTAGTCAAATTAACATTACATTTATACAAGTTCGAAGTCGATTAGTTTTGTTATAAAAAGTGTTAAACAAAGAATGAGTGCTTCAAAACGTCGTGATCTCAGCTCGTAGGAGAAGTTAGACATCTTAAGATCGTAAGATCGTCTTTCGACCGAGATGAGCCAGCGGAAAGCCGCAATTAAATTGGAAACTTTCTCAGCCATTGCTGAATAAACTTCTAAAACAACGGAAGGATATCGGGATTGTCTCTTTAAAGAATGAGAACCAAATTCGCAAAAGAAAACGGAGAGGACAAGAAGAAGATGTTGAGCGTGCCCTAAAAGAATGGTTTCTGAGAAAAGAATGTAAGGAGAATGAAAGGAAAGAAATGTAAAATATGTTTAGTGTCATTTCAATTATTTGTTTATTTTCTAATGTTTAAACCGCATGTGTTTTATGTGTACGTAATAAACAGTTTTTTCCTATTTTTATTTTTTTTTTTTAGTATTATTCCCTCCAGTAGTGACTTTTGCTTATTATTATTTTTTTTTTCCCCCATCCGCTTCAGCTGCTATGGCTATTAGCGGGAATATCGGAATTTTCCAGTGTTATCTATTTATATTTATATTTTGATCCAATAAAAACACAGTGAAAGCTTAACCAATGAGATTTTGCTTATTATTATCAGTCGGTTAATGTGATCACTAGGCCTTGGTCCCAAAGTGATCACATTAAGCGGCGACTACTGTATATCTCTTTATATGAGAAAGTAATACAAATAAGTATTACAAAAATCTATTTATTATTAAAAAAGATTTGTAATTTTAGTTTTGTAGATTAAGAAGTACTTTATAAATCTAAGATTTTTTTATATGATATCGATATTGTACTGTATTGAGGATCCATGTGACATTTAAATACCCTCTCACTAGGGTGGAGTAGGGGTGTTAGATGTTGGAGGATAGATGAGAACGACTTTGTTTTGTTAGGTGGGGGTATCTGTCACCGTGTTTTACAGATTACGGATACCGTGCATTGATCAAGGCCAAGGGCCAGGGTTCTAAGTTCTAACTTATATTTACAAGGGTTTCAACTCATCTGTTAATTTTTTATTCTTGTATTTCTCTTAATATAAAATTATCGAGGTCGCTGGTGGGGGGGGGGGCGCTCAAAGGTGACTTTTTTTCAGGTTCATATCTCCGAAACTATCGCTCGTAGGCAAAAAACAGTATTTAACAATAAAATGTGAACACATTTTATTGTTAAATATCATATTTCATATGAATTATTTTAATGATGTTGATATTTTAATAATTTTTTGAGGATAGACAAATTGTTTTGGGGTTATTAGCTGCCGAAGGGTGTGGGCAGCTAGAGCCTGCAGCTGCTTGAGTTGTAGAGGGGGGGAGTCAGTGCCACAGCGCTCAAAGGTGAT
>KZ651991.1:249912-281051 GCA_001010745.2 Gerris buenoi | reverse complement strand
AATATTAATTAATTTGAACTAATATTAATTAATGATTAATAACCATCTGATTTTCTCAAGATACATTATTTGAACCCTATAAATCAACATTTTAATATTGTCTGACGCAGAACTTTTTCTGATTTTCCAGTCTGAAGCGTCAAAATTTTAGGGTTCAAATAATAAAAAAAACGCCCCAAAACTAAAAAAAAGTCACAGAGGAAAATGGTGTTAGACTTAGCCTAAACAAGCCATACAAAAAGGTTTGGAAAGAGTATGTATAAGTGACTTTGTTGCCTTCGGCACCCTGACTAGAAGGCTGTTTAAATGATATTAGAAAGTGCTTTGATTTGCCCCCGCTTTGGGAACAAATGTTCTAAACCAGTGGTTCCTAACCAGTAGGTCGCGGAAGGATTTTTGGTGGGTCACCGCAAAAAGTGAATGCTTATAAGCCAATTAGTAATGTGACTCCCCCACTTCAGTCCAAGGCTACTACTCGTCCACAGAAGGCTGCAGCGCTTTGATGAAGCAAGTCTACCAGGAGAAAGATCCAGCATCGTTCTGGATTCAAGTGAAAAATGAATATCCAGGTTTGTCTAAAGCGGCAATGAAGTTTGTGATGGTCTTTAAAACATCGTACTTATGAGATCGTACTTTCTCGACGTTCGTATATTTGAAAAACAAGTACTGAAATCAACTAATGTGGAATGTGACTTATGATTAAAACTGTCTTTATTTAGCCCAGACATAGACTAACTCAGGGGTGCCCAACCTTTTTTAATCAAGGGCCATATTGTCAACATTCAAAGGAAAGGTGGGCCAGGGGCCGGTGGCGTACCGGGAGAGGGGGGTTCTCCCCCAGAAAATTTTAGAATTTTTACCCTCATAAAACACGTTTTTATGCTTCCTAGAGAGTCAATTTTCTGTTTTGGTTTAAGCTGAAACACCATGTTAATAAAGTTTTTTTCTGTTACCAGCCTAGTTTTACTTTTTAGAAAATAAAGCACTCAAATATATATTAACCCGTTACGGACCACGGTAACCATATGGTAACGGCAATTTTTAAATTGTTTAGACCCATGTACTGGTACCATTTTTTAAAGAAAAAATATTTTAAGGCTTTATTATTCTAAAAGAAGGTTTCCAATAGACAATTCTTCCTTTTCCTTGGTCTTTATGTGTTCAAATGTATGTAAAAGAAAATTTTGAAAATGGAGCAAAATTTAGACCTGGAGCATCAGCAAAGTTTATTAGGGTAAGTAGTTTATTTATTTATTTTTTTTTAAATTTCTATAGATTTCTATTATAGAATGATGTAACAATTACTGTATGTGTCTTTCACCGGGCTAAGTATAATTTATATATACAGAGCTGTTTACATTTCAATGTTACCATATGGTTACGCTGGGAAGAGGGGTACTATGCATAGCACTCATAGTTGGCCTCTGCGTTACCATTTGGTTACCCTGGAGATGGAAAGCTGTATCAAAAGTCAATTTATAACATTAATATTTTGTAACATACTACTTTTTACGAATTATTATTTCCAATTTTTACTTTTTCAGGCCTGGAGTCAGTTTACTATAAGCTTATGATATTTTTCAGAGTGATGTTTGGGAAGCAGAGGGAGATTTACCAGTATATGTGAATTTAGAACCTCCAGACCCAGTAATTAATTTTGAAGAGAAAATCGGGCAATGAAGATGAACACGATATTATAACTTTTATTTGTCAGGAAGGCAGCTATTAGCTAAGTTTTTATTGGTAGTTTCCGTTCTAGCGATTTATCAGAATTGCCAAATTTATTTTTCCAGATTTAAAGAGCAAAGAGCCTAAAGAGATGTAAACTGCCACATTTTCTGAATGTACTGCTGCCAATTCAACATCTCTTTTCTAATTGTCAATTGCTTCTACTTAAATAAAACCTGGTAAGCATATATAGATTTCTGGAATATAACAAAGCTACAATCCCCGAGCCAAACATTCACCTCTATGCGGACAAATCACCAACCCAGATGCTAGAGCTATTTTTTGCTAAATCAGTTTCGAAGCTCCTGGTTGATGGAACTAATAAAATTGAAAGTTTAAGAAAAGTGAAAATATGAAATCAGATTTGCTTCTGTGAAACGACATCCAGGATCCTCTGCGCTGTGGTCAATAAATCCAGAATATCCGATCATATCAGATGGATCACAGTGTCACCTCTACATCTGATAATAAAAGGAAAAGATGTGCTGGTGGTGGATTCAAATCCCATGTTATAGACATGTGCAGAAAGTTACAAATTGGACTAGGCATTCTTTGTTTTCAACGTTTTTACTATAAACAATAATTTGATTATACTTAAAATTATAAAAAACTATATTGGCATACTTATATTTTATAAAATAAATGATTTTTGATATAAATATTATTGTATAAATAACACCATTTCTACCGAACGTTACCATGTGGTAACGCTGATGCTATGATGAATGTACCTGGTCTTCCCAGCGTAACCATATGGTAACGCTAATTATCAGCTGAACTAATTAAGAGAGATTTTTTAAATTATTTTTTCTGTATTCTAATGGTCAATATTAGCCAGTTTTATAAATTTCGTTGAAAAATTCGAACAAAAAAAGATACGGTCCATAATGGGTTAAAATGATTGTAATTAACCACACAAGTATGAAAATACAACAATAACAGTATGAATTACAAAAAAGTTAGTCTTTAATTTTACAAAGTTATTAATCAAAATATGTATTAAGTTTGTATGTAACTTAGCTTCAGTGAGATGGTTGAAACTGCTTTGCACTTGTACTTGAATGTCTTTCCACTTGGCTCAAACTTGGTTGTACCAATCATTAAATTCTTAGTATTTATGGCAACCCGGCGGGCCACATTAAATCGGGCCGGGTCCGGCCTGTAGGTTGGGAACCCCTGGACTAACTAGTTCAGTCAGAATGCCAGAAGTCTCATTAGGGTATTTGTTATAAACAGGCCGCAAATTTTAGTCAAGGATATATTGAAACATTGCTTCACCTGCGTAATGTAAGCCTAAATTTTGAATAGTGTAACTTTCTAGAATTTTGTACACATAGACTTCAGTAAAGTTCCTTATTTGACTGCTATACTGCGTTATTCTTACCACCTTATTGAGTAAGTTAATAATAGAGTTAAGTTAATACTATTACCACACACTCTAAAACAAAACGTTCTTTAGCCTTATAAATTCTTATTTAAATGCAAACAACAAAGATACAATGAACTCTATACTTACTCAGGTTTAATCATGCCCTGTTTTCTTACACAGCTGTAGCGAATAGCAATAGTAGTAGCTTTCACCAGATAACTCAAACAGACTCCTTTAATAAGAGAACACCTCACAAATATCATAGTACCGTACGTCAACTTCTCACTAAGTCCTTTCACATAGGTCCCATCCTTGAAAATAAATAAATAAATATAAGATTAAACTATAAGTACAGTAGGACCCCGTTAATCTGGAACCCTGTAAGAATCTCCATGGAGAATGAAACAAGTACAGGAGGACCACATTAATCTGGTACCCTANCGCTGTGGTCAATAAATCCAGAATATCCGATCATATCAGATGGATCACAGTGTCACCTCTACATCTGATAATAAAAGGAAAAGATGTGCTGGTGGTGGATTCAAATCCCATGTTATAGACATGTGCAGAAAGTTACAAATTGGACTAGGCATTCTTTGTTTTCAACGTTTTTACTATAAACAATAATTTGATTATACTTAAAATTATAAAAAACTATATTGGCATACTTATATTTTATAAAATAAATGATTTTTGATATAAATATTATTGTATAAATAACACCATTTCTACCGAACGTTACCATGTGGTAACGCTGATGCTATGATGAATGTACCTGGTCTTCCCAGCGTAACCATATGGTAACGCTAATTATCAGCTGAACTAATTAAGAGAGATTTTTTAAATTATTTTTTCTGTATTCTAATGGTCAATATTAGCCAGTTTTATAAATTTCGTTGAAAAATTCGAACAAAAAAAGATACGGTCCATAATGGGTTAAAATGATTGTAATTAACCACACAAGTATGAAAATACAACAATAACAGTATGAATTACAAAAAAGTTAGTCTTTAATTTTACAAAGTTATTAATCAAAATATGTATTAAGTTTGTATGTAACTTAGCTTCAGTGAGATGGTTGAAACTGCTTTGCACTTGTACTTGAATGTCTTTCCACTTGGCTCAAACTTGGTTGTACCAATCATTAAATTCTTAGTATTTATGGCAACCCGGCGGGCCACATTAAATCGGGCCGGGTCCGGCCTGTAGGTTGGGAACCCCTGGACTAACTAGTTCAGTCAGAATGCCAGAAGTCTCATTAGGGTATTTGTTATAAACAGGCCGCAAATTTTAGTCAAGGATATATTGAAACATTGCTTCACCTGCGTAATGTAAGCCTAAATTTTGAATAGTGTAACTTTCTAGAATTTTGTACACATAGACTTCAGTAAAGTTCCTTATTTGACTGCTATACTGCGTTATTCTTACCACCTTATTGAGTAAGTTAATAATAGAGTTAAGTTAATACTATTACCACACACTCTAAAACAAAACGTTCTTTAGCCTTATAAATTCTTATTTAAATGCAAACAACAAAGATACAATGAACTCTATACTTACTCAGGTTTAATCATGCCCTGTTTTCTTACACAGCTGTAGCGAATAGCAATAGTAGTAGCTTTCACCAGATAACTCAAACAGACTCCTTTAATAAGAGAACACCTCACAAATATCATAGTACCGTACGTCAACTTCTCACTAAGTCCTTTCACATAGGTCCCATCCTTGAAAATAAATAAATAAATATAAGATTAAACTATAAGTACAGTAGGACCCCGTTAATCTGGAACCCTGTAAGAATCTCCATGGAGAATGAAACAAGTACAGGAGGACCACATTAATCTGGTACCCTAATGAAATAAGTACAGTAGAGCCCCGTTAATCCGGAAACCTCGGAATTCCAGAAGATTCTCCATGGAGAATGCAAGCCCTCGCCCTCAACAATAAAAACTATAGATTATCACTTCTTACAATCATTCTCGCTGACTCTATGCAAATTGACAACTTAGAAAAGTGCACAGAAAAATGTAAATTTAAAAGATTCAGTTGTTTGATACTGAAAATTTCATCAAAATCGGTTGAAAATTGAGGAAGTTATGCAAGCGACAAGGATAAAACTGACAGACAGATGCAGATGAAACTAAATGTGTTTAGCCAGGTATAGAGGCAGGTGAGAGAAAATTTTGATTTTGGAGGGAAAAAAATATTCACCTCCCAAAAGTGAACGCTTCGTACTTCTGATTTGTGCAGTAATTGTTATATTGAAGTTATGTGTTTTATTAATAATAGAATATAAAACTTAAATAATATAAACTTGGTCCCCCACTGTCCGGTTTGTAAATATTGCTTACTCCTTGTCTGACTGTCCTCATATCCTGTCCCTATCTTTCAGCACCTATCTATAGATACACAGTATATCATATCACTCTGTAAGTTTTTTATTATAATTTTTATTTTTATTTTTTTTAAACCAAATTTTATTTGATGAACTTCTATGTATGTAATTGTTATTGAGCTTTTATGTATTATTGTTATTCTAGTCCTCGTTTAGATTAAATTTTGCTATTTTTATTTAATTTTAAATTATTAGTATGTAATTGTTATTGAGTTTTATATCATATCGTTATTCTAGTAGTTGATTTTTATTTGCATTCTCTAGTGTAATCGTAGCCTATTTGTTTTATCTTACGCATTATACTATAAGACTTATTGTTAGAGTTTTTTCTCTTTTATTTTCAAGAGTGCCTCTCGTTTGGCTTTGCTGTAAGAGGACTCTTTACATTTTGTAATGTCAAAAATACCAATAAATAAATAAATAAATCACCATAAATCTCAAGAGTGAAATAAAGTTTATGATCTAATCTATATTTGGAAACTATCGCTCAACGATATAATTTGATTCTTAAGAACTAGATACAACTCACAGATAGTTTTTTTGTTTTTTTTTTTCCGGGGGGCTTTTACAACCGAAGATGCAGGCCTCTTAGGTGGACCCATTCATCAAACCCGGGTTAGGGACCAAATCTTCACACTTGTGTGAAGATTTGGTCGTTAACCATGATTCCTCTCCCGGTTGTATTACAACCAGGAGTGTCATCATCATGGTTTCCAGGCCGAAACCTGGTGGCGCCACTCTTTCGAGGAGCTTCCTATTTGTTTAAACAATGCTGGGTTGACATTGAGTGGGGGACCCGGTCCGGGAATTGAAGCAGAGCTGTGGTTAGAAGCGTTCACCCATCCATCTAGTAACCCTGCTCGAGGCTGCTTAACTTGCGTTATCACACGGCAAGCGCGCTACCTCTGAGCCATCCAGGCCCCCCAACTCACAGATAGTAAATTATTTTAAATTTTATAAGATAATGATTACACAACTTTGATTTAGTATAACAACACTTAAACAATAAAATGAGACACTTACAGGCAGAACTTTTCCATTTTTCATCAACATATTTTCTCTTGCAATCCGAACACGATCGAAACCTAGAAATCCATTATTGGTTCCATTCATGCCCAATTTTGAACCGATTTCACCAATTTTGATACCTGAAATAAATAATATTTTTTGTATAATTAAACATTTTATAATTCATTAATCTATTCTTATAATTAATATTGACTTTTGACAACTAATGTGGAGGGGTGCCAATGAGAGCACTGGATTTTGAATTCGAGAAGGTCAGACCAACTAGACAAAGAAAAATTTCTCTGGCCCTACACCACTCATAGTGGCTTTATTTATTTCTTTACATAGGTGAGCCAATGAGGTCTGTAGGCAATTTAACAATAACATGCATAATCGGCCTAAAGGTCTACCAAGAAGTCATGGAAAATCTAATTTGAATAAAATTAAAAAAATAAATAAATAAATAAATTTAAAAAGTTTGCTATCCCATAAGCATAAAGCATAACCCATAAACATCCCGTAGCAATATAAAGAAGTATTCTTTTATAAAAAAGATACAACTAAAAATGGGAATTCAACATTGATATGTTACTATGTAGAATATAGTATCAAGATAGCTATAGCATAAATAAAGTCAAATTGTTAATATCCATAAAAGAAATTACATGGTTGGTGTTGCAGTTTTATCTCCTAGGTACAGATATATATAAAGAAAGGAAAAAAACAATTTACTATTACCTAAACGTCCCTGTAAGCTCTTTGGTTGCTTCACAGTTATTCATTTAATTGTCTCCTTATCACCCCAGTGTCTTAAAAAGAGAGTTGTTTTTTTTTATTAAAAAAGAGATTTTTTATTCTTTGTGTGTTTNGCACCATATTATTGAGCAATGTACTGGAAATACAAAGGCCCGGGTTCAAACCCCGGCGCTGGAGCTTGTTTTTCTCTGATTGTTTCCCGTAGTTAATAATAATTATAATTTGAATAAAATTAAAAAAATTTAATATTGACTTTTGACAACTAATGTGGAGGGGTGCCAATGAGAGCACTGGATTTTGAATTCGAGAAGGTCAGACCAACTAGACAAAGAAAAATGTCTCTGGCCCTACACCACTCATAGTGGCTTTATTTATTTCTTTACATAGGTGAGCCAATGAGGTCTGTAGGCAATTTAACAATAACATGCATAATCGGCCTAAAGGTCTACCAAGAAGTCATGGAAAATCTGAGGAGTGCGCTAGTGTCGTTGTTTTGGTGTCATGTATAGTCAGTTTTTAATAAAATAGACCAATGTCAAAAAACAGTGTTGTTCTTTTGTTATTAATAATTTTATTTTTGATAACTTCTATATTTTTTTTTAATATTTTTTGCAACTGGCAACAGCAACACTGTACCTGATAAGAAATCACTAATCATTTACGATAATATCTTTATATTATTATTTATTGACTATTCATAATAATATTCTAGAATAACAAATACAAATACATATTAGGTTTGTTTCCACCCCCGTTATTTGTAGCGTCCTTTGCATTTGCATCATCTCGTGGTTTTTTTGATCGGCAAAAATCGTTTAGGACAGTTGTGACTGTAATTCGTACTGCATAAAAACAAACAAAACAGGAAACCTAACAGATTAGAAACCTTCCTGTTGTTATTGAAGTCCAACGTTTCACTTCCACTACTGGAAGCATCTTTAGGGGTGAGGTGCATTGTGATGTTTACTTGAAGCAACAACAAAACATATAGCTTCGTTTTCACCGGAAAAAAAAAGAAGAAAAAAAAAATGCATAGGATCAAATTACCTGGAAGAGGTATGTGGGTTTCTTCATCTCTTAATTGTACTATAAAAGGGTGAATTCCGTGACACTGATTATTTGAGTACAATTGTGCCATCACTATGGCATAATTAGCTGTTTGACCCACTGAAATAAAATAATATAATTAAAATCACAAAAACAACTATAAAACAAAACAAGAATAATTCTTCCTGATTTTATAAATTTACATTATATATAATATTTTTTTAAAAAATTAAAAATGAAAATAAAATTTACTCACATCCACCAGGCCACCATTTGTAAGCTGTCAATGTAGGACTGTGTAATTCAAATTCTTCTGTATTTTTATCGTACACAGCCACAGTTTCAAGCCCACGAAGAAATGTACCATGACCTAACTCTGTCTACAACAAATAAATAATACCAGCCCATAAAAACAAAGTTTTTATTATAAATCCTTTATATATTTTGCATTTTAGTTCTGAAGGGAAATATTGGTATTCATTCATTTAAATTTTAAATAAATAATTTAAAATTAATTAATTAGTAACATTTAATTAATTATTATATTTGTTACAATGATTTTGTATCGGTAGAGAGTCGAAATGCCAAGATTCAGCAAGATTGGATAATTAATTGAATTTTTATTTATTGTATTACTTTTTTAAATTTAATTATCCCATTCATTTTGAAAAAGATTTTTTTTAAATTTAATTAATTAATTAAATTTAATTAATTAATTAATTTGTTAAAATGTTTTTATATTGGTAGAGTCTATGTGCCAAGTTTCAGCTCGATCGGATAAGTAGAAGAGGGTTAACTAGCCTTCCAAAAATGTTGACGCCAGGCACCCAGGCACTCCCCCAGGCACCCAGGCACCCAGGCACCCAGCCAGGCACAAAAGTGAAGTTAATATAAAGGATTTAAAAATTAAATAAAAATCAGTTATTCAGCTGAAATTGCCAAGTAAAGAAACATTAAAATAGAAAAAGATTAAATTATTTTACTAATAAGAAAACAAATGAGTCCCTGTAACTAGTGAGGTTCTTTTTACGTTACTTAACTGGTGAGGTTGGGTTATAGACACCCTGAACTTTTCACCCAGCAAATTTAATAGTTGGGTAAATAACAAATAGCTGTATATAGTATTAAAAGTAGGTTTTATTTATTATCTAAAACAATTATTTGCACATAAAATCTAAATGGAGCTAACAAATAAGAAAAGTAAAAAAAATAATAAAAGTACAATACAAATTTAGTGTATTGTTCATTTTAAATAATTTGGATATTTTTATTAAAATTTTGAGGAAATATTATTATATTTACGATAGTTAATGTTAATACTAGTAAAAAAATTAAATTGTTTATTTGAAAAACAGTTTTTACTGTACAAATTACATAGTAAAAACAGAGAAGCTTAACTGGTGAGGTTGGGTTAGGAATACCCTGAATTTCTTAGAAATAGCACAAAAAAACAAAACAACTCACTTTTAGCGTAACCTAAGATCTTCAAACCAACAGACAATAAACTGATTTGAAGGTACATGAGAGGACATAGGCCTCACCCTAACCCTTTAGTGATAATTTGTCAACAAAGTATTCCATGGGTACCTGACACCATCCTTACCAGTTACGGGTTTATGAACTTTGAACACTAAACTCGGGATAATTAAGTCAAATGTTGCTAGTTCTATATTATGGGTATGAGACAGGTAACGGCTAAGAATCAGAGGAAGATCTTAATGTTTGTAAACAAGAGCCTAAAAACTATATGGGGGGTATATACTGCCGAACATTATCTCTGACAAAGACTTATCGGAGAAAACATACTGAAAAAGAAGTTCCGAAGTCAGAAGAAGCAAATAGAGGTTGTTATGATACAACCTAAAATTTAATGCAGAGTACATGCCATGTGTGGAGTTCACCTAGCATCAATATACAGGGTGTGGCAAAAGTTCGGCGACGGCTTCTTATCACCGTTAATATTTGAGATATCAAACTGCGGTTTGTTGCAGTCTTCATTGTGCATAAAAAACTACCTTTTTTGTTGGGTACCCATTTTGGTTGCTGCCATATTGGATTCAACTTTAAAACTTCAAATTGAAACCCCTATACTGTGATACATGTTTGGAATGGCCTTAAAAAAAGAAAATATGTACCGCAAACCAGAGCTTTATATCTTTACCGTTTCAAAATGGCGGCCAGTTGAAATGACAAAATTAACATTTTCAACCCTCGATTGCTGCTAAAATAAGGCTTTAAGAGAAAAAAAATTAGGAGTAAAATTATCCTATTTTGAACTCAAAAATTCAAAATTTGTTTAAACAAATATTTTTAATTACATTTTCGGTTGCAAGTAAAATGACTAAGTGCGTTGCTAAAGCAACCAAATAAAAATACAAATTTGGAAAAAAATAGCGTTGAACTTTTATTTTTTACCCTAAAATAAGACAAATTTACTCCTGCATTTTTTCTCCTAAAACCTTTACTTTGGCCGTAATTAAAACATCAAAAATATCATTTTTGTAATTTTAACTGGCCGCCTTTTAAAACGGTGAAAGATAAAAAGCTCTGGTTTGCGGCAAATGTTTTCTTTTTTTAAAGGCCATTCCAAACATGTATCACAGTATAGGGGTTCCAATTTGAAATTTTAAAGCTGAATCAAATATGGCGGCAACCAAAATGGCGGGAAAATGGGTACCCACCAAAAAAGGTAGTTTTTTATGCATGATGAAGATTGCAACAAACCGCAGTTTGATATCTCAAATATTAACGGAGATAGTTAGCCGTTGCCGAACTTTTGCCACACCCTGTATAAATGGGTAGCAATATGTGTGAAGTGGAACCAATTGGGTTGCAAATCCCAATTAAAGTAGAACCTCGCTTACACGGCCCTCAATAACACGAAAACCTCAATTACAAGTGTAATTTTCAAATCCCCTTGAGATTGCAATAACACATAATGTTAAATTAACCTCTATAACACGACTATTATTATCCAAACAACCTCAATAACACGGATTTTTTCCAATTCACAACGTAGCTCAGAACCTCTATATAGGAATGGGTCGACCTTGAACAAGTCTAGACTTGAAAACCCCACCCCACCCCACTCCCAACATTCTATTAACCTCAATAACACAACTGATAGTCAAAATAACCTTGATAACACGACCCTCAACAAAAAGAGCACCTCGATAACAAGACTGTTTCCCTAATCCTCTTGAGACACTTCTTATCGAGGTTCTACTGTATATGGTTTAGTCAACTAATAGGGTGTCATGTCAACCCTTCGTTGTCCATTCCATTATTTATAACTGTATCAGCTCTTTCCTAGGCCTACGATTTCCAAGGGCTGTTACACCACAAATTATTTTACCATAATTTGATAAAACTACCGAGCACTCCAGAAAACAGGTTTAATACACATACGAGCTCTACCATGCCATTATACGTTCTAAATCTGACAATTCAGATTGACCAAAAATAAAACCACTAAGTGGTTATCTTAAGGTTATCCAGTGATATTTTTGTTTGCCAAGTTGGCCCGACCTACTCTAGAGCTCTCATTGGCTCCCCTGCAAATAGACCTGCACTTATAAAAAAGCGATCCAGGAAAAATCAAAAGTTTATTGCAATATAATTCATTTATAAAAGTGCTATTAAAGATTGCAATGAAGTAAATCCTTAAGACAAACATAAAAATATCCAATTTGATCTTAGAAACACTTATAAATTCCCTTCTAAATATTGAAGCATTGTCAGGGGTGCTCATAATATTCACTTAACATTAACAGATATCAATAAAGGGATTCACTTCAGAATTCAATAACTGATAATATTTATTTATCAAAAAGAAATTAATCTATAACAAGAGCACTATCAAATATTAATCTATAAGTATATAACATTTTTAATCTATAAGTGGATTAACAATACAAATTTTATCTCAAAATGAGAAAATTAAGATTTAAATTGCAATGATAAGACAAGATGTTATCAATAGAGAGTTCAAAGGTCATTATTTTTTTTTTTTTTTTCCCCACAAAATTAGCTGCATGGTAAAAAAAAAAAAAAACAGTCATGCACCATGACTTAATGAGCGAATTTTCAAAGAAATCTGCGTATTATTGGCGTATGATAATATAGGGAAATTTTGGTTTAGAATTTGGATGGGTGAAAAAAAAAAAAAAATTGGCACACACAGGTACGGGGTACAAAAGTCAAAATAGTATTTACTCTTCAAGATGCACATCGTTGGAAAGCTCTTTAAGAGTACAGTAATTTTTAATATGTACACTTTTATCATATTTTCATATAAAAGGGGGGTAAAATTGAAAAAACATGTTTTTATGCTATTTTTAATAGCATAAAAGGGGGATATTGTGGGTATATTGTTAATGGGGATATTTTAATAGCTACAGTATGTATGTCGAAAGAAGCGTCGCGTTGACAGCGTGGGAAATCAGATGACACTGAGATTGGCCAACCTATGTGAGGGTAAAAATAAAGCCACTAGGTCTGTTTTAAACGGTTATCCCGAAGGCCGTGCCCCTCCACTAGAGATTTTTATTTTTACCTAGTTGGCTCAACCTACTGCCCGCCAAAATCTTGAGCTCTCATTGGCTCTCCCCACAATGTGTCAAACTTTCCCGCGCTGTCAACGCGACGCTTCTTTCAACATACATACTGTAGAGGGGGATATTGTCCTAAAAATATTGGTACTTCTTTAGATTGTTACTCACCTATGTTTGTTTTGTTTAGAATATAAATAGATATAATTATTTAAATATTCCTTTGTCTAAATAACTATTAAGACAAAGGGAAGTTTAGTTTGGGACAAATGTAGAGGCCCGTGGTTCAAGTCCCGGCGCTGGAGTCTATTTTTCTCTGTCTGTCTCCCAGTGTTAATAATAATTATAATTTGATTTAAATTAAAATTTAAACTTTGAGTAATATGAATACTACCAAAAACTTAAAAATTGAACTTCTGTTTTTATAAGGGGAGTAACAGTTTAAAGAAGAACATTCCATTAATTGTTTTTCAGATAGTTACTACCCTCTGTTTTTTTTTTTTTTTTTGTTTTTTTTATAAAGGGATTAACAATCTAAAGAAATGCCAATCAAAGTTGATATTATCATTTTGTTTAAAACATATTCATAAAATGTAGAAAATCAAAATCAAATTAGTTTTAGGAAAAAAGAATAATATTACTGTGAAGGTTGACCAAGAAGTCATGAACACGGGAGAAACTGAAAGCTTAGCTTCGTTTAAAGTCGGAACTTCCGAGTATTGCCGAAGTTAGTACAGTCGAAGATTAGACAATACCCATTTCCAGTTTGTATGACATGTGCAGTTATGTAAAATCTCATGAATAACAACAGAAAGGTTTCCAATCTGTTAGGTTTCCTGTTTTGTTTTTGTGCAGTATGAATTATAGTCACAACTGTCCTAAAGGATTTTTGAACTTTTCACAAATCCTCGCTACAACTACAAATAACGGGGTTGGAACAAACCTAATATGTATTTGTTATTATAGAATATTATTATGAATAATCAATAAATAATAATATAAAGATATTATTGTATATTACTAGTGATTTCTTATCAGGTACAGTGTTGCCTGTTGCAAAAAATATTTTAAAAAATATAGAAGTTTTCAAAAATAAAATTATTAATAACAAAAGAACAACACTGTGTTTTTTGACAATGGTCTATTTTATTAAAAACCGACTATACATGACACCAAAACAACGACACTAGCGCACTCATCAGATTTCCATGACTTCTTGTTCGACCTTTAGTGCACTTGACTTATTCTTCTAATCATATTTAATTTGCTGAATTATCATTTTTACTGTTAATTGATTTTGTTAAATTAAAATGCTAATGCAAACCTGTGCGTAGGTTCCCACAATTTCCATATTCCAAGCCCTTGCGACCCAGAATGCCTGCTGCTCAACGGAAGCTTGACCAAGCAGAGCAGGAATGAACATAACGTAGTGTAGAGCAAGAGGATTCCCGTCCTGCGTAACAGCACTCCCAAGTAAACCACCCATAACAGACCTAAACACACACAAAAATGTATTATTTTCAGTTTAGAAATGTAATCAAATTTACAATTGTACTAGTAATTAGCTTCATACAATTTAATGATCTCTGAATTTTCCTCTTTACAATTTTTAAAATCACTTTAGTTTTTAACTAGCTGAGTGCCGCTGGCCGGCGCTGCACTCAGCTAGGCTTGGCAGGTGCTTTGTATAGTCCGGGTACTCATATAGGCCTGGTACTTGTATACATCAGAGCAAGACTGTCACAACTCAAAAAAATATTGAAATCGTACTAAACTCAGAATCAGAATGGAAATATCGTATAATTTTTTTGTGAAAGAGTGTCACAATTGGAACTTTTAATGGTGACCACCACAGAGCAGATGTGTGGGTCTTCCATTGTACAAAATGTTCAGCATTTTTTTCTCAATACTGTCACAATGTATAAGTGATGTTTGACCGTGCCTCAGTGATTGAAGGGGCTTCATGCTGTTTTCCAGTAACACTGTCGCATTTTAAATTATGCCACTCTTGTCTCAAAAACTGCAGATTGCATGCCGTTTGTTTTTGGTGAAACTGACACATTACATTGGAACTTGAATAGACTGTGTATTTTAGAAACTCAATAAAAATAAAAGCCTCTTTAGAGTGTTTTTAGAGCATACCATTTCCTGCAAGACTGTCACAACTCAAAACATGGATCGAAAGTTTTTAAGAAAAACCGACCCAAGTCAAAGCCCTTAAGGGTAAAGACTTAAAGGTAAATTGTAATAACCGTGTAAAAGCTTGTTACGCTATCAGTTTTCTATACAATCAAAAGTGAAGAGACATGAAGTATCAGTGACTTTAAAACATGATTTCCCAAAACTCACATTATTTGAGTTGTGACAGTCTTGTTCCGAGGTAGCAAAATATTAATTGATGAGTTAAATTAATAATAATTTAATTAATTCTAAGTACAAGGAACAGTCAATGGATGTTAAAGGTTTAAGGATAATTTTTTTTCCTTAGTTAAGAAACAGCACTACAGTCTATAAGATTAGAGTTGGCATAATCGAAGGTGGGAAACAACAAACGTAGAGGTAGTTTTGGGGTTATAAAAAGAGAAAATCAGTGTTGCCATGTTCTATTTTTTTTGGAACAGGGNATAAAAAACTTACGAGTAAACATCCATGTCGGAGATATCGTTATTTTCATCTTGAAACTCTCTAATCTTCTGCAGCAGAACAATTGATTTTCTGAGGGATTCTTCATAGTGCTGCTCGTGGCTCATAAAGTTGATCGGAATTTTATCATCGAATAAACCACCTTTCATAAAGTATTCATCTGAAAAAAAATACAGAAAAGAAAAACTCAAACACAATGTAACTTACTTCTGTCCTCTTTCAAAATGCAGATAAATTATCTAATATCAACTGTGTAGGCTTCTACAGGCAGACTTGTAATAAACAAATGTAAGTATCTAAAATTTGAAATTTGAACGACGCTACCGAATAGGACTAGTCTAGGGAAAATACGATTTGACCTGTGCAAAATTGTTTCACGAGCGATTCCAGCAGTATTCAACTAAACTAACCCTGCTTAGTAACATATCCAAAATCCGGTCATGGGAAAGCACCTAAAAATCGAATTCAAAATGGCGTTTTTTAATATTAACGACTCACATTATTTGAGTTGTGACAGTCTTGTTCCGAGGTAGCAAAATATTAATTGATGAGTTAAATTAATAATAATTTAATTAATTCTAAGTACAAGGAACAGTCAATGGATGTTAAAGGTTTAAGGATAATTTTTTTTCCTTAGTTAAGAAACAGCACTACAGTCTATAAGATTAGAGTTGGCATAATCGAAGGTGGGAAACAACAAACGTAGAGGTAGTTTTGGGGTTATAAAAAGAGAAAATCAGTGTTGCCATGTTCTATTTTTTTTGGAACAGGGGTAGAGTAGAGCATTATTTTTCTGAAGTTGCATTCAACATGGGGGACCAATAGAATTGTTTCCCTCAAAATTTTCCCGCCTTTTGATTGTGCCAACTCTTATCTTATAGACTGTAGTTCATATTGAAACATTTCGACTCATGTTCAGAATCATCCTCAGTCGATATATTATTAGTCAAATATAGTTGATGCGTATTTACATCTAGTCTCCATAAAGAGAGCGTCAAACAAGTAGAAATTAAAACATCATAAAAATATTTTTAAAAGAAACAATTAAATAACTTTAACAATTTATATCACAGTTATTATAATAAATAGATTTTAACATTATCTAATTATGGCTAGAGAGGTTAAAGTAAGAAACACAACAATATTGTTACCACAATTTGTTTATAATTAAATAGACACGTTTCGACTTACAATGTCATCTTCAGTGAGTGTGTTAACTTACAGTCTATAAGATTAGAGTTGGCACAATCAAAAGGCGGGAAAATTTTGAGAGAAACGATTCTATTGGTCCCCCATGTTGAATGCAACTTCAGAAAAAAAATGCTCTACTCTACCCCTGTTCCACAAAAAAAATATAACATGGTAACACTGATTTTCCCTTTTTATAACCCCAAAACTACCTCCACGTTTGAGTTGCCTTCAATTGTGCCAACTCTAATCTTATAGACTGTAGTAAGAGTGAATGCTGTACTAAGCAAACTATTTTACAAATTTTTATGGTAAACTAAAGTACTAGGTAGGGTTAGACTAAGGTTGGGTGGGTAGAAGGATTATGGAAGGAAAAAGTCGGAACCTATTATTTTATTAATTAACTTGTTGAAATTTTTAACAGTTAAATTTAATTGTATGAGTAGGTTATCCTTGATGGTTTGATTGTTTGGCCAGTTAATAATTGGGAGAATTTATACTTGACACTACGGGACGTACTGGGACTTCGGGTTTGTGTATTTTAGGGTATCCAGTTAGTCTAGGTGGAGTAGGGTTCATCATTTTAAGTTATTAATTGCTTCAGGATTAAATATGCGCTTAATTTTTTCTACTGTTTGTTTAATTATTGTAGAGTAATTTTTAGTGGGATCTTTAATTATAGGAATGAAGTTGTTATCAGTTAAGAATTTCTCAACCTTATCTATATATTCTTCTTTATGTAATAGGACTGTGGAATTACCTTTATAATTAACCTTTAGAATTTATCAATAATTTACATATAATTTACACTAGAAATAGAGCATGACAACGCTATTAACTTCCTCGATCTAACAATAAAGAAACATAATAATAAACACTAATTAAAAATCTACCGGCACAAACACAATAATTCACAACCAATCAAACAACCTGTATAAACATATTGGCTGTAGTCCATACTATGATTCACCGAGCACTAACCACTCCCATGGATCATTTAGATCTACAGAACGAAATCCCAACAATAAAAGCAATAGATACCACAAAAACTCGTGGTACATCGTTCTCAGTCAAAACAACCAACTATTTGTTAACATTATCAAACAACTTGACAACATGGAAAATGTTCCTGGTCAAAAAGTAACAGGTTCTCCTGATAAAAGCAAGAAATGTCGCTATAAATATTCCCACCTTCCAATCCCTCCCATTTCTATTTGAATTTCACAGTTTTATCTCAAATCTGACCCTAAAGGGGGCTAAACACCTTCCGATTATCTGCGCAGTTTATCTCGTGTGACATCATGTCTGAGCAATAAATTTTGTGAAATGCGCAGTTTGGACGGGTTTTCACACAGATAAAAAGTCTGCACATCCGAATCCTCTTATGCAAATTGATTTTGTAAATTTTATTAGAAAACACTTGGAACCAAGTGAAGACAAAACTGAAAATAAATCGGACGGAATCCTACACACCTTCAGTTCCGATGAACGAACAGATTTTCACACATTATTATTTATGACAGATAAACTAAAGGTGAGTAGCCCCCTTAACAGGACCGCACGTCCCCCAGGGCTTAATAGGTAAACTTCAAATTTTATCAGCGTAGATTAGAGGTAAGACTGTATGCCATAAAATAAATTGGATTTCCAGAGGAAGGAAGTACTTAATCAGTTTTTCTCTTATCACAATTGAAAATTTAATTAAGTTTCACAAATTTATGAACAAATCTTATACATAACATATAAACTACAAAGACAACGGATAAAAAACTTACGAGTAAACATCCATGTCGGAGATATCGTTATTTTCATCTTGAAACTCTCTAATCTTCTGCAGCAGAACAATTGATTTTCTGAGGGATTCTTCATAGTGCTGCTCGTGGCTCATAAAGTTGATCGGAATTTTATCATCGAATAAACCACCTTTCATAAAGTATTCATCTGAAAAAAAATACAGAAAAGAAAAACTCAAACACAATGTAACTTACTTCTGTCCTCTTTCAAAATGCAGATAAATTATCTAATATCAACTGTGTAGGCTTCTACAGGCAGACTTGTAATAAACAAATGTAAGTATCTAAAATTTGAAATTTGAACGACGCTACCGAATAGGACTAGTCTAGGGAAAATACGATTTGACCTGTGCAAAATTGTTTCACGAGCGATTCCAGCAGTATTCAACTAAACTAACCCTGCTTAGTAACATATCCAAAATCCGGTCATGGGAAAGCACCTAAAAATCGAATTCAAAATGGCGTTTTTTAATATTAACGGTAATGAAAGCCCAGCCGTCCAATAAATGTTGGTTTATATATTTCAAACAATGTAGAAAAATACCCTTTAAATGTGGTTATAAGTTTCAATTAATTTACTTTTATTATAGTTATAGGCTAGTCAAAATATGCATAAAAAATATCGAAATTCGCAAAGCGTGATGCAGGTCTGATTTTTTTATATGTTGTTCAGACCCGTTAGGGTAGTGTGATCCTAAGTTTGCAGCTTCGAAAAACCTATGCTTGCTGCGTAATACGTGAAAAACTGAAAAAAAATCAAACTTATTTCAGTTTTTGCCATATAGCTCGTACACTATGGGTTGAGCGGTATTAGTCGTTATGACAATTTTAAAAGTACAGTAAATTTCCAGCAGCATAAGATCAACCGGAGCACTATACGACCAATAGGTTCCGAGATATGGCACTTAGAAAATTGGAATTTTTTTCCCCAAAAAACTATTGCTCTCGTTTCGGGGCGAATATCGGCGTATAACTGTTAACCTACGAGAAAAGTCATAAGGGATGAAGTTGAAGTAAATATAATTCGCTTCCTTTAAAGACCATGGGCAACTCTTTACGTCTAAAAGTCACGGAGATATGGCACTGCAAAAATGCCTATAATTTTCCAAAAAATTAAAATTTAAGTATTGCTCTCGTTTCGGGCCGAATATCGGCATAAAAACTATCCCCTACGAGAAAATTCATAAGAAAAGAAGTTGTAGTAAATTTAATTGGCTTTTATGCAAGCACAAAATGAAGCCTGAGGACAATACAGTTCTGTTGCAATCGTAAAAAGAACACAAAAAGGTAAATTCTAATTTTTAAGAAATGAACGTAAACCACTTTTTTAACATTTATTGGGCATTAGGCAAAAATAGCTTTCGTGCATACTACCAAATCAGTGTTTGGAAATCAAAATAAACAATTTTAACTAATAATATATATGTAATGTAATCTAATGTATGTTTTGACTAGGCTATAACTAGAAGAATAATAAATGAATTTAAACTTATAACCAAACTCAAAATTTATTTTTCTACATTGTTTGAATTATATAAACTAACATTTATTGGATGGCTGGGCATTCATTACCCTTAATATAAACAGACGCCATTTTGAATTCGATTTTTAGGTGCTTTCCCATGATTGGATTTTGTCTGATTTTGGATATGTTATAAAGCAAGGTTAGTTTAGTTAAAAACCACTTCAATTGCTCGTGAAACAATTTGGCGCAGGTTGAAGGGTATTTTTTCTTAATTTTCCTAGACTAGACAGTTTACTGATAGGAATCACACAAAAGTTTATTTGTTTAAACAATACTGGCAACACTGCTTTATTTTCAATAGGGATTTACATATAATAGGGTTGGCAGTGTACAAAACGGTAACTCTGTTGCACAACTACATATGCATGAAGTTTAAACGCCAAACAACGACTTCAAACAAAATAATTGTATTTTAAACAATGTGACCAGTTTCAGTTGTTCTAATGCAGCCTTCTTCAGATAATCTGCTGGCAATGAAGGGACTTTAAAAAGTACGATTATCTGAAGAAGACTGGATTAGAACAGCTGAAATCGTGAAGAAGTTGTTTTGAACTACACCTCTTTCATGATGATTCGCTATCACACATTGGAGAAAAACAGAGTCGAGGAGCATATAGATGTAATGTATGAAATAGGGTAATGTGGTGTATCAGCTGTATAAACCTTACAATTGACATAAATATGCAACCAGACTTCACAGTCGTAGAACGTGGACCTAAAATAATTGTAAAACTCCTATAGGAATATGGGAATCTATTTGTTATCGTCTAAAATACCCAGGCTTCATAAAATGGCCAGTCTGAATAAGCAGTGCGTTTATTAACTTATTACAGGAAAAAGAAGTTTATCAAGTTAAAATAAAATACTACAGTAGTCTACAATCAGAAATTATGTTTAAAGCGACGAAAAATCGAAGGGAGAACCGATGAAAGCCGGAGAATTTAACATTTAGATGGTTAGATGTTAAAATCTAGAGCTAGCTGTCAAAGATCTTGATGGCTCTTCCCTCCATTTTTTTTCAATTTTTTTCCCGGATTTTTTCAACATTAATTCTAATTGTAATTCTGTCTTACTTAGCTGAAAGACACCAGTCAAACCAAAGAAACTTCCTAATCTTATATTAAATAGAAAAAACTAACATTATTATGGTTGCTCAAAGGCAATTAGGTATATCTATAAAAAGCAGGAATAAAGTTTTAAATAACTTAAATCCCGAAAGATCCTCAAGTTAGAATGTTATGTTTTAGAAAATTGAATTCAAGAAGGGCTAACAAAAAATTACTAACACAAAGTAAGAACAATAATGTATCCAAGGTCCAACGTGACAGCATTCTATTCAAGTAGGACACTATAAAAAATTAAGTTCACTCACAAACTTTTCTTCTATTTTCAGTTTTCCCACGACCACCGTCAATAAAATGTGTCAATTCCTCAACATCAATCGTAGCTTTCTTCCTCTCAGCTGCTAAGTCCGGATTTACATTCATCTTGATGAAATTTTGATGAAACTGAATTTATCGCGGGATATTTGTTGATTGCTAAAAGTAACTTAAATTCTCTTGTACAAGAAAAACAACTGCAGAATGTTAATTGGGTGAATTAAAAGAGGGGAAAATTAATTATTGATAACAGAGATAGTGCTTAGAAATAAATAGGAACGGAGGTAACGAAAAAATGACCGCAATATTAACTTGGGGAGTAATGTAATAAAAGATTAATGTCCGGTCAAGACATCTAATCGAGATGACCTTCCAGATGGTAGATACGACAAGAATCAAACCATTATCTATTATATGAATAAATAAGAATTCTCACACTTGAGATTTCTCATATTTTGCACGTCAGATGTAATCAAACCAGTTCAAGAAAACAATAAAAGATAAAAAACAGTGTTGCATATATAAAAATTAGTGTGTTAAATAAAGATTTAAAAATTAATTGAAATTAAAATGCTTTGATTTGTGGAGAAAATCAATATAATTTTATTCATTGCTTTTAAACTTTAAAAAAAACATAAACTATTTATTTATTTTACAAATAAAACCAATTTAAATTTGAACCCAAATCCTCTTGGCGCATATCGATATCAATCAAGAAACTCGATTTTTTTTACAAGATGAATAACCGCGCAAGCGCATTAAGTCGATGTTGGTTTTTGAGGTATGCGTGTTTGGAGTTTGGAAGTCGTGCTTTTTATTTTAAGATTATTTGTAAAATTTTGATTTCTTTCTTTCATTTCTATTGTTTTTTTATAGTTGAAAGTTATCATTTTTTTCATTTTAAAAAACGGTTTAGTATAGTCCGTTACTGTTATATTCTTCGGTTATTGCGCACCGTTTCTAACAATGGCGCAGTCGGCACTTAGTAAAAAAGTTAAGGCAAGTATTTATATTATGTAAATAATTGTTTCAATCTTTATTTGTTTACTTTTTCACTTGTAAGACATCATTATTTTACAATGAAACTATCTTTCTATCCACAGCAAATCCCTGAGCAAAAGCTGAAAGCTTTTTCAATCGGGTCTATGGGCAATAGGACGCTGTCAAAGAAAGAAATAGAGGAGCAAAAGAAAAGAGAACAGGAAAAGGCTGCAGCTCAGGTAAGATTGATTTGGTTATTAAATATGTTTTAATCTGTATTCCGTATTTATGAATCTGAGGAAACTTTATTTTCATTTTATCCTTGAATGAATGAAGAGGGGTGTTTTTTTGTCGGTATTGAATATCATGTTTACCTATACTCGTATTTGCTTAATATGTTGTGTCAAAACGGAATTATTTTACTAAAATTTAGATAAATCCACCGTAATGAGCCCATTGATTTTGATTATTTTTGTTTCCAATTGAGTCTTATTACATTTTATAATCTTTGAATATCTTGTGATTTTTGAGTCAATAGTTGTTTGTTTTTTTCTTATTACGATCCTAATCAATTATTGTTGGTTATATAAACGTTTATAGTGCGGAAATTTGCGGGAGAACTTAATAACCATGACTACTTTTTGACCTAATTTTCCATTAAATAATGTAAACTTTATTTGGTATAACTTTATATTGGTATTTTGCTCTGATGATGCTAATAAATTTAGCGAAACGTTAGCTTAAACCTTAAACAGTGTTTTTATTTGACAGCATCTCGCTAACCCTACCGTCTTATTTCTTTTTATTTGGTATTTGCCAACCTAAATCTAATAGGTATTTGCAATTTTATCTGTTAACTAATTTTACTATGTTTTCTAATACTGTGTTAGTATATACTTATAGTTTGTTCTCTTGGAATGTTATTTCACTACACATGAGAAATGTGTTATAAAACCAGGTAACTTTTTATGTGAGATTTGTTAGTATGAAAAGTCAGTGCCGTCCCTAGGGGTTCAGGCGCCTGGGTCAAAAGCACATGTGGCGCCCCCCTTTAATTGCCAAATTCACCTAGTATTTATATACTACAGTAGAATCCCGGTATTTCATATCCCGTTATATCATATATCCCGATAAATCGTATATTATTGCCGGTCCCTTGAAAAAATCCCGATAATTGGTATAAAACCAATGTATTTCGGTCCCCTCAGTATAACGTATTTTTTTCCCTTTCGAGGTGAACATAAACGTCTTATAACTCGTATAATTCGGAGAATAATCCCGATAAAACGTATGAATGGAGGGGGAAATTTCCAAGATTTTGCTTATTTACTAGCTATATCTGTTGTTTTACTCTACTCAGAAAAAAATAACATCAGTTCACACTTCACTAAAATTAGAGGAAGTATTAATTAAGTGTTTTTATATTAATTCCGAATTGCAAAGGAACCTATTGGAGGGAACATTCTTCGGGGAAAAAATTAGAACTCTCGCGTGACGTTTGATCGGCATTAAACAAAGACTCAGGGGGGAGAGTGTGATTGTGTCCAAACCAAATGTAATTCCTGGACAGCCTAGATTCTAGGTGAAGGAATAACTCTTATAATTCTGAGAAAAATCGCGGTTAAACGTATATGAAAGGAGAGGACCCTTTTCCAAGATTTGATTGTTTACCTCCTTCTCTTCTACTCGGATAAAATGCTATGGATAACACCCGAACAAAAAATGGTTTAATTCAAAAAACCAAATTATAATTTTTTTTTTTTAAACCAAGTACATAATATTTAATTTTTTTATGATCATACACAGTGTATTTTTATGTGCCAAATAAATACAAGTCTTAATTATTACATTAATTTTTTCTTTTTTTACCATCAATATTTCATAATCCCGATTTAGTGAACTACTCGATATATTGTATTTTTTCTTCGACCCCTTGAAGATACGATATATCGGGATTCTACTGTATATATATACTGTATAAGACGTGGGACTGGCAGCGCCCCCTAGACGTGGCGCCCGGGTCAGCTTGACCCAGTTGACCCCCCCTAGGGAGGGTTCCTGTGAAAAGTACAAACCTTAACTTAACTATCCATAACCATACTATAATTTCCTTTGAAAGTGAAAATTGATAGAATGTATGCTTAATACTTTGAATTATAACAATTTATTAACAAGGATTATTAATCACTTTTTATTCACACAATAAAACAAGTTAATGCATTGAATATTATTTAAAATATAAACTAGTCATGTCACGTGTCAGTTCCAACAAAAATTAACGTATTTTATAAAATAAAGAAATTGTTAAATTTATCGAGATACTAAAATTGGAATAATATGCATAATGTAAGGAGGAACTATTTATAAAAAAAAAAAAAAAAGTACGCAAAATGGACAATTTGATAAGACCAACTACAGCTTTACCCAAAAAATTGTCAGTGACAGTTGTGGTCACATAGTGTTTTTATTTGTTGCGATTGAGTTTAGAGCAAGAGGTGTTCTGTACTAATGTTACAAACAGGTTTGGGTATGGGGCTGGGCAACGGAGACTAGGTACAGCTGATATGCCTTATTCATAGATAACTAAAATTACTCCCTGCTTAAGGGCTAGGGAATTAATTATGTATTTTAACATTTCATCTGATGTGCTAAAGGGTATCCTTTAATTCCTGTGGGCTGTTTTCTGCCCTCCAGACTTCTGCACTGCAATCATTTTGGCTAACGAAGGAGACATTTGGTTGGTCCTAAAGATGAGGGATTTGGCTGCCTGTTTTGTTAGCCCTTTGCCTGAAATCCCTTGATGTCTTGGGTCCATCAAGAATGATGACAGCGATATCTTTTGCTCATATATCGGTGGTAAAGAATGTCTTGAATTAAAGCCACCCTGGGTTATAAACCTCCTGGGTGCTCAATGGCCTGATGGGCACTGGGTAGATCACCGTTTTCTAAAATGAAGGATAGGGGTGGTATCCCTTCTCAGATTCTCCTATATAAATTCTACAATTAACCTCAATATTTTTTTTAAAAAATATTCCAAGTTGGCAGTAAAATTCTATGAACTTCTTGCATTAGGACAAGTTAGTATAAGATTATTTATTTTATTTTACAGATAGCAATTTTATTGTTTTCAAATTTCAGGCATTTGAGGAATACGTTGCTACTTTTCAAGAAGCTCCTAGTAAGACTGGAAAAGTTTGGGTTAAAGCAGGAACCTATGATGCAGGGAAAAGACGTAAGTTTTATGCAAACTTATTATTGAATAAAACATTGCATTGACCATTAGTATATTTGGAATTTGTCAATCAAAATTATTTAATATTAATGCTTATTTGGATATATTTGATTGTTCTTACCTTTATAACATATTGCTTGTAACAAGAAATTTGTTCTCAAGTACATAATTTCTCAAAAAGCCATAACGGGACTCAATGTTTTGGGGCTGCCCCACAACTCAAAATTCAGCCCCACAACAAAAGCGCTACATTGAATCCTGGTATACTAAGCTTAATACTTCTTATCAGAGTGTAGCCTGGGCACCTTCACAGGGGGTGTGTTGTTTCTGGTTAGTTTCATGGAGGCTTAAAACATTTTGATTATCTACAATTGATACGTAATATAAACATTGTATCTCTGTTTAGATTCCTAGAAAGTGATTCTTTACACACCTGTATTAATTGCGCATGCGTGTCTCATAGTTTTGAACAATTCCTCTTTTTTTCCACTCTAGTGACGAAAAGAAGAAGAATTGTTCAACTTTAGATTAGCGAGTTTGTTTACATTTAACATAGCTAATTTGATGTTAATTTAATAAAAGTATCTGTTTGAATTGAGTTTTTGTGAAAATCAATGAGTGATTTAAGTGATTATGACGAATATGAGGAGAATAATACGCCTTCCGAAATAATTAATTCGGCACAAAATACAACTAATGAATTGATGTCATCTTTATCAAATGAGAAATACGAACTTACGTACAGGAAGTTTATTATTTTTTTCTGTATTTATTATTAAAATCTAACAATCGTAGATAAAGTACGGTACACAACTTGTGCGAAAGGTTACTCTTATTTTTTATGGTAAAGATAAAGTATAGTTTGAATTTTTAAGAAATGCAAAATTATCTATTTTCGATATCTTTGTTGAAATAAAACCGGTTAACAAACTGGATTCGATAGAGGCTGTCGTAACCCCTCGGGTCCACTTTTTAAATAACTGAAGGCTTAAGTACACAGCGGGTTGCTTCCACCGGTTACTTCTCGGTTTGGTTAATAATTCTGTAGACACCAAGGTATCGTATTGGTGTTATCAGTGGCAGTTGAGTTTTGCTCTCTGGGTAAAGGAACCTTCCCCACTTATCCTTAGGGTCTCCCAGGAACTAATCGGTTTACTTAGAGGTTTTCTTAATGCCCTTAATAATCAAAGTCCTCATTAATTCAGTGCTTAACCCTTTCGCACCCAATTTTTTTCTGTTCATTTAAAAAAAATTCTTTTAGAGGGTCAATTCCTATTGACCCCTAGATGACTCAGTATTTTTTTTCAAAATTCTTGGACCACCCGTTACTGAGATATGAAATGTCCATTATAGTGGACATTCAGACTCAACTTGTAAGATCCCAGATGTACATGTAAAAGTTGTAAGTCCACTAAAGTGGTCAGTTCAAACACAGTGATCACTATGATCATGATCACTTTGATCACTTATATATCGCATTAGCTTAAATGACTTATATAATAGATTACAGTGATTATGATCAGTAAATTCACGATATTTGAGCTCACCCTAAGGCTTAAAAGTTCAATAAATGAATAAATAAAGCATTTATAAAAATCAAATCTTTAATGATTATAATATATGACTAATTTGCAATAAAACAAGAAAAAATAGAAATAATTACATTTTAATTGTAGAAATTATGAAAACAATTTCTACCTCTCTCGAGAATAGTAAAAAGTAAAGAATTTTTTTAAAAAATCAAATTTTTAGTGATAATAATGAAAGAAATATTTGCAATAAAACAATCTAATTCATCAAACTCACTTTCAAGTTCTAAATCATTATTACAAAACCAAATGTTACCGTAAAGTTCAAATGACCAGTATACTGGACATCAAATTTTGATGATAAATTATGTGCTGAATATGATAATTTTTTGTGATTGAAAATCATTATATAACAAGTTCTAACTTTTATCTTTAAAAAAAAAATCACTGCCTAAAAGAAATATTAAAAATGTAAAACAAAAAACTGAAACATGTATACATCCCTCTGGACGCCATGTTGTTGGGATGAAAGCCACTTGTCGAAATGATGTTTATCAAATAGTTACAATTATTTTTGTTTACACTGATGAGTTGAAATCACTAAAGAAGGTATCAGGTTGGCCAAAAAGTAAAATAAAATAAATAATAACTTAATGTAGATTAAGACTTGTCCTAAAAATGATGTCCAGTATACTGGACACCTGGAACGAAAGGGTTAAATTTAATTTTATTTCTGTATAGATGAAGATACTAAAGATAGAGGGAAATTGTACAAACCTCAACCCAGAGTGGAGGTTGAAAAAGAAAAGGGAACTGCCACTGAGAAAGCTCAAGAATATGCCAAACTGTTAAGTGAGAGATCTAAACCAGAGAGACCCGGCAAGAAGAAAGAACGGGACAAGAAGAAATCAAACTTGGAACTCTTCAAGGAAGAACTCAAACTGTGAGTTATTTTTATATTAGTTTTTATTATTTCTATTTTATTGCTCATTGGGGTATTCAACGTAGATAATAACGTTTAAACGTGCCACATAGAATTCTTAAAAATTTGTGAAACAATGTTTTTTTTTGTTTTTTTTAGTTATTATTTTCTTCAAAACTTTTCAAGGGAATGAAAACTTATTACAAACTTGTGTTTGCAACTTTGTGTTTTTGTAAGTGGGTATTGTGGTCTAATTAATACCACTGGGTGGTTTAGGTCTCATTATTTGACCACTGTCCTTAAGTGCTTTTATGACCGATACAACTTTACCTTATTTTTATTTTTATTATTTTTTTTTTAATATAATTATTTTATCATAACTTAAAATATTGCATTTATTAATTCTCTTGGATTGGTCCTATAAATAATTATTAGCTAAAGTTATTATCATAGTTATCCTGATTATCTTATCAGCTTCTGCCTCTCTCCGTTCTGTATATTAGGGACATAATGGGGGGGGGGGCCTGGGTTGCTCAGAGGCTAGCGCGCTTGCCGAGTGATAACGCAAGTTAAGCAGCCTCGAGCAGGGTTAGTAGATGGATGGGTAAACGCTTCTAACCACAGCTCTGGGCTCAATTCCCGGACCGGGTCCCCCCGCTCAATGTCAACCCAGCGTTGTTTAAATAAATGGGAAGCTCCTCGAAAGAGTGGCGCCACCAGGTTTCGGCCTGGAAACCATGATGATGACACTCCTGGTTGTAATACAACCGGGAGAGGAGTCATGGTTACTGACCTCATCTTCACACAAGTGTGCAGATTTCGGTCCCTAACCCGGGTTTGTTCAATGGGCCCACCTAACTGGCCTGAGTCTTCGGATGTAAAAGCCCCCGGGGAAAAAAAAAATTTGGGACATGCCTCTCCTAATTCTATTTGCCTTCCTATTTGTGCGTTATGGGACACTGTTCATTTTAGACTTTCAGCTGTTTTTAATTGACAAGGATGAATAATTATTGAAGTTTAAAACAACAATTTCATAATACTTATTTAAATTGAGTACCCCATGTAAAATATAATTTAGAATATATGATGTATATATTAGTCATAGAGTTTTCTTTTGGAAAAAAAAAAATGTGTTTTTTTTTTTTTTTTTTTTTTTGTCTTGTAAACTTAAGTTTTAGTGGCTGTCCGTTACCGTTTGTACCCCTTAGATCGCTTACCTACCCTGAATTTTAAATGTCGTTTTTGACGCAATTTTTACAGGACTATCACGTTTATTTCGATGTGTGTTTTCGATAGAAAATGCTGTTTTGTTTTTTTTTGTTTTTTTTTTGTCTTGTAATTTATATTTATTATTACTTTTGATTGCTAATTTATTTTTATCGAACAAATTAAAATAATTGTGAACACTATACTTTACATAGAATTCAAGAAGAAAGGGAAGAGCGTCACAAGTACAAAGGAGCTATAAAGAATAACTTAGTAGATCCTGAAATTATTAAATCAGGTGAGTATGAAAAAGTAAAAAAAAACTTAGCAGGAATTTTTATGCTTGCAAAAGTATTTTTTTTCTTTTTTATTAATTTTAGATGTTTCAGGTGAATAACTTTTTGAAGTATTAAAGTTCATATTGATTATGTAATTAAGAAATTATTTATTTTGTCTGTAAATCATAAATTTTAATTAAAGTCAAGTAAGTTTAAGATAGTAAAGAGAGACATTCTTTTTATTTTCTTTATGATTTTGTTGGGGTTTATGAGAAATTGATTGAGCTGCTAATTATTAAAATATAATAGTTAATTTAACACTTTCAGCGCCGATGACGCAGACGTCTGCGTCATGACGAGGGTATACCCGCGCACAGCGTGACGGACCTGTTGCGTCATGGCTCTATTAAAAAAAAATGGGGCCCGGGAAGCAACTCTAGCTGCACCAGCGGAGCTGAAAGTGTTTACTTAAATCTTCTAATTATTCCTGAAAATAGCAATTTTACTCTGTTAAATGAAGGACATAAAAAACTATATAAATTTGTGGGGTTGTTAGTTTAGTGTATAAATGAATATTACAGTCAATTCTTAATGCGGGCGTACTTTCATGGCAGGGGGGGGGGGTATGTTTAAGAGGTGAAGTTAACTACAAACAATATCAGATTGAACATAGTGTAGTTCAACGAGCGTAGTAAGTTCTTCATTTCAGAGACTTGGGCTTTGAAAAGTTTGTGTAATGTGGTCGTCTAATTTGCTGCATCTCAGCATTTGTGACGACTTCTATAGTTTTTGGAATTTTTCTTCTTTGTTATTATTGTATTAAGTTATGACTTGTTACACATCAATTTAAAGATCTCGAAGAATAGGAAAAGAGTAGGAAAAAATAGAATAGGAAAAAAAAACTATTGCTATAAAATATCCATTCTTTGCCGACATTTTTACAACAAATATGGCCAAAATGCGCAATAAGCAGGATAGGTTTTAGGCAATGTTAAAAAAAGTCAAAAATAAATTATCGCGAATCATTAAGAATTCACTGTAAATCAAAATTAATATTCATTTTAAAACTTTTTTTTCTCGTTACATTTGTAAACCAATATCTGCCAATACCCTTATTATTATTAGCTTGATATTATTATGTCACAAAATATGTATATTTATTTTAAAAGTTTTAAAACTTTTTTGACAATATTAATTGGGGATTTTAATTTAGTCTTTTCTTACTATACAATCAAAATATATATATATTTTTTTTTAATATTTATATTCTATTTAATTACACCAAAATAATTAATTTTTTAATACTAAACTACCTCGTAATAATTATTATTTGGTATTAGTTTAAAAATAAGAAAAAGAGAATAAGGATTAATAAGGTAATTATTTGGTTGTATTTAACTGACTTTGATCTTATAAAGAAATGTCTGTTATTTTAGCTTCAGGTGGCGAGGAGAAAGGTTCATTTGATGCCGGTGATCCAAATACGACTAATATTTATTTGGGAAATATTAGTCCTAAAGTAAGAATGATGAATGTTTTTATTTCTTGAAAAAAAAAAAAAAAAAAAAAAAAAAAAAAAAAAAAAAAAAAAAAAAAAAAAAAAAAAAAAA